>JAANSK020257774.1:0-12639 GCA_011763485.2 Isoetes engelmannii | reverse complement strand
TCACTTTGGCATGTACCGTCTCATAGGCCTTTGGCCTCCGTGGACGTTAAAATATACTTCCTTCCTTCCTTCCTTTTAGCCTTCATTGTATATAAGAGCATGATCTCTTCATGAATACATTCATTCACTTTGGGATTAACTTGTGTTCTCTCTTTTCTCTATGTCTTGCCGTGTCTTTCTCTTTTCTTGCATGTCAGATTTCCAACAGGGAGCCCAACTTCAGTTACGCACCCAGATTATGATGCGTTCTGGTTTTTTAGTCTATGTCGAGAACTAAAATGAAAATGTATTCCAATCTTTGCGAAAACCATCCGAAACCTGTAAGTGCCATCTATTGTTCCTTGGATTGGAATTGTACGATTGGTGCCCATTGAATTACTAGCATACTTTCATACTGTGGTTTCTTTTGTTTGTTTCTGAATTGTGGCACCTATCAAATATGGTTATTAACACTAAAATAACAGGCATCATGGTTGGCAATGAGGTCTTTACCAGAGACGTACCAGCCTTTAATATGCTTCTTCCCACCATGACGAATCTTCACTCTGCTCTTTCTGCAGCCAAGTTAGACACTCAGGTCATAATATCAAGTACTGGGGGTATGCAAATCATGTTTGATGCTTAGGAGTCATTGTTATGGCCGTAAGAAGCGTTCTTCTTTCTTATACAAGAATTCTCATGCAATAGAGGTACTATTTTGGATCCCCTGTGTTATTTCCTTAAGGTAGTGTAGAAAAGTGATGTGCCGGAATGGCTGCCCCTTATTACCTCTGCTATAACATTTGGGACTGCAGGATTAGGGCTTAGTAATTTCTGTTAGCTCGGATTCTAATAGAGAGGGCTCCTTGCTTGGTAGAAAGAAGCGCAATTGAACTGACCTGCTATGGAAAATATTAAGCAGGATAAAGATGACAAGTAAATCCATATTTTTGCCACATATTTTAAAGATTAGGTTGTTTTAGCTATGGCAAGTTTATGGTTTAAAGGTTTTCCGATATTCCATCAGTTATGAAAGCCATATGCACTTTGCTAAAGCCTATAGATATCATGAAATTCTAGGCTGATATATTCTGAATTTTGAGCAAGTTTCAATGCAGATAATATTGGCTTGCATTAGTTGTGCAGATAATGCAGTTCCAAATGGTACAAGTCTGCATCAGCTGTGTAGATCTTGTAGTTGGTGGATTTGATTCTTGCATTTTGGTTCACTTAAGAGGTTTTATCATCTTCGTTCTCTTCTGCAGGAACTCATCTTTCAAGAATATTCATGGTTCTTTAATAAAAAGCTTCTCAATTTGGCCTTTTTGTTCATGCACGGTTGGCATGATGTTATGGTTGTGTGAGACAACAGTTTTTTAGGTGAAATTCCTCCATTTGTTCTTCAAAAAATGCTTATGATCAAGGTTTCGGTGCTCCTCTTACATTAATTATCAATTTTTCTCGACAATCTGGGCAGTGCAGTGTTTGAGGTCAAGCTTTATATTTTTGTTCTTTTGGTGATGGGTGATGGCATGGCTCACATTTATGTGCAGCTTATGAGCACCATTAGCTCTAGCCGAGAACTCTATAATACCATTACGTGTCTTTATTTTCAAGGTACAAGCATGTGTATGCCAATATCTTCTGAGCACATTTCATTGATTTAGAGATGACGTCTCTGCTTAGGCCATTAATCTTGCTTGGGATGTAAAAAGTGAGATGCTTCCATGCTAGTTGTTAATATTAAGCTGCATGGCGGATTTAAGATGTCTAAGTCTTACTGAGTGCCCCATCTTTGAAACCATCTTGTTGATAACTATTGACTATGGGGTTTATTGTTGAGAAGCGTCTAATTTTCAGAATCCCTGTTGGTTTGTGAACCAGGTTCCAGGATTTGGTGATAACTAAAAGCAAACTTACAAAATCTAGCAATTTTAACTGGTGGACAAGTCAACATCTTTGTACTTAAGTATATTAATAGTAGTCTAATATGGTCATCTGATGCAGTTGATCATCGAAAGTATTGGATTAAAGTCGGAGAGGAAGAGGCAATGAGAAGGTGCATGTATTTCTAAGGCAAAGTTTTATAAGTTGTTAAGACGCTTGCAATTCCAAAGTAGCAAAGTTTTATAATTCATTGAGCCACTTGCAATTCCCAATGGGAAAGTTATGTTACTGTTAAGGCACTTCCAATCTCCATACTAAACCATTTTTACAACGGTCAGAAATACTGATGATTGAATTCTTCATTTGTGCCATCATTTTTATGTCTAAATATTTTCTTCACAACATGGATGCCTCGTGCCGAAATCACACCTGAAATATGCATCTGCACTGTGGAGCATTGGGCGGATCGACCAACATGTTTTCAAGATCTTTAGGTAGATTATCACATTTGATTTAAGACCCTGGCATTTCAAGAACTACTATGCTCGGTTAGAGTGCTGTTATTCCAGCACAAGCAAACTATCTTGTGTTAGTCTAATTGTTTGAGAAAAAAAAAGGTGGTTTGCTCTACATATATGTAAAAGCCCAAAAGGAATGAGAAAGTGAAGGAAAGGAACTGAATGAAAGAGTAACTGTGAAATACCTTCTGTGACCCGAGTTCTTGCATAAGCTGGAAAGGTTCGAAATTGCCCTGCCATGAGGGGAAGCCCAATACTAACCGTGAACCAGATAAGCAACCCAATTGCCAAACCAATTCCCTAGACAATTCAGCGACCCTGCCATGATGCTGGATCCACCTCTTGTGTTGTTGGAATTGCCTGTAGGTAGATACTTGGAGGCCCCTATAGGTGATGGTGGTCATCTGGAGTTGTTCATGACCAAGTTTTTGTTGATCTACACTTTTATAATGGAAATGATCCATTAAGAGCTGATAATGTGTATTACACAATTCTATGCAACATACCATAGGACGAAAGAGAAACAATTGAAGATCTTTAAATTCAATTGATAATGACAAAATCAAAGTCATTGGCAAAGACATGCTTTATTTGGGAACTTAATCAAGCTATTTGCATGAATGTGGCTATAATGGTCTTCACTAGAAGCATGCAAAAAACAGAGCAAGTGTCTTTGTTGGAAGAGAAGCATGCAAAACTTTTAGAAGAACTATATGAGTATTAGCTAATGGCTGAACTATATAATTCGCTAAAGTTACCCTTTTGGAAATATTTCGTGTTTATTGAATCTTTCTTTATGAATGCGTCTATGTACTATGGTATGGGTTGCACATAAGATAAACTTTGAGATTACGACCTAATCCCTAAATTATGTAATTTGCCTAACATTCTAATTTTACTCTCCTAAAGATTTCCCTTAGGAGAAGTACTCCAAAAATGTTGACAATTGATATTTAATATGGATATCCCTATATTATGGCTTAAATTTATGGCTATGAAACCTTATGAAAGGATGTCGTCATACATCTTGAATTTTGAATCTCAAATCAATTTAAGAAGCTAATCATCATGTAAAGAAGAAAATCAATGGACATCCAATGGTACTCGAGTATTGAAAATTACAAAAGTAACACAAAAAAAAAAAACCAAATAATTAGATACATTCTTTTTTCACTATGGATATGATAATAACATATGACTTACACTGAATTACCAATGTCAAACATCTTTAATCAAGATGACTTCTAATAAAGATTAATCGTTGTTAATTCCTACACAAACCCCATTCAACTTTGCCCTTCAATTCCAAAATATCCACTATAAGCTCCATTTTAACCAAATCTATTGATATAACATATGTGCAATTTCATACATTGGCAACCTTGAAAGGCAAGAGAAATAGAGCTTGGAGGGAAAATGACAAAAACTTTATTCTAATATCTTCCCATCATGCCTCACAGGTAGCCCTTAGATATAAGAGGTTCCTTCACCTCCAGCCACCGACCTTTTGCAGGCACAACTCCAAATGACACGCAAAAAAGTTACATCTAGGCTCCGTCGTGAAAGTTTTGCAAGCCCAGTTAACATATAACAAGATTTAATCTACTAGGTTTTCCTACTTCCGTTGCTATCTATGTCATAGACCTATTACCGATTCTACAATCACAATCATTTTTTTTTTTGGCATATTCTTAAGTATTTCTTTTACAATCATGTGCGATGCAATTAATATATTGGATGCCATACTGCAATAAATCGATATTCTTAGTTGTTTCACCACACAAAAGCCTTCTACATTCCTCTACTCAAGCAATAATCTATACCTCGTACAAAAATATCATAAGTCCATTAGTTGTTTCAAATGTTTATTTGCTAGAAAGAAAACAAACCATGGTTCATAGTAAGCTTTAAAGCCATCCTAGTTTGGCTCCTTAGTAAAGCTTCCTCTCTTCTTCTTTCCCAGTTCTTCTTTGTTTTTTCTATCCTACCCTTTCCCCAACCCTGCATTTCTGCTAGTTTCTTGTTGTTCAACAAGGAAAAATATTTATAATATCTATATGGTTTCATAGTTGTCGCTAACGTTAGTGCAAATTTAAATTACCACATCTGATGCTTTTGTATATCATTTAAACAATACATATTAAAAAATGAGAAATATTATATTGAGGCCATACCATAAACTAACTGCACATTCAAATCTCTTTACCAAAATGGAAGTCATGTCTCGATTTTTGTTGGAGGTTTAATATGGTGATGCCATGTTCCATTGTTTCCAAGGTGGAATGGAAGTTGCCTTCAACATTCAATAGATATTAATTTTGATTGGTCCTTATAGGTTTTTACATCCCCAGTTTTATATTCCCATGTCTTACCCTTCTTCATCTGCACAGCTCTCGCGGGAGCTCCAATCCTCGCCGGATCCAAACCAAACTCATCCTGCTCCAAATCTTGTTGCAAAAAATATTGGTAGCAAAACTGAAGTTGTGGATTGCTTAGTCAAAATAGTAATGGAAGATGCATAATTCACGGGGATAGTGGATGTAAAAGTCCTTATTAAGAGAGTCATACATGGCTGAACAAAAATCATGCATAATTGGAAGCAAATGAACAAAAATTGGAAGAAGAATGAACAAAATTCTATTGTACCAAAATCTAGGTATAAGCAGTGCGTCCCAACGATTTCTAAGCCTGTAGAATACATTTGATAGCAGCAATTTCACGGAGCTTTTTGCATTTCTTTTTATCAGGTCTGCATCAGTTTGGGTGTATGTCAGGTCTGCATCGGATTTCCAGAAGCAGGATTCGACAATGAAGCTGTGTAGCTTTGCATTAAACTTTTGGCTAGAAAGAAACGTAATGTTTTGAGGTATTCGTAAATTTTGAATCAAGCCCTTCACAAGGCCCGAGTTTTTCTTTTCGATTTTGTTCCGACTGCCTTCCAGAGAATGGTAGTTTTATTCACATAATAATCAATACGAAAGCTTCAAAATCTCGATGATTTCCGCAACCAAAAACCGTAATTTCATGCTCTATCTCTGGTCCCGTGCAGGAATACAAAAAATAGAAATTTGGAAACCGCTCTCAGATTAGGCATAGGCCTAGACCTCCCGTTCAAATGTCTTTGAGTTTTTCTTGAGTAATGACGTTTTATGTTATTTAAGTTTTATGTCACCTGAAGAAGAAATAAAAATTGACCTCATGGAGTAGCAGTATCCATTATCGTTCTTTAGGAATAGCAAAGTGTCTCTCTGTTGTGTACATTCAAGCAGCTAAAAAATCATCTAAGATCAAATTTAACTCGCACAAATTTCTCTCTGTGTCATATTATCAATGAAATAGAATAAAATAGATTTAACGGGAGAGAAAAGAATAGCTGGGAAAAATGTCAACCAGCAAAGAAAAAGCATCAAATGAGTTTAATATTTGAAAAACAAAGATCACCTACTAATATACATTAGTTTTTAACACTGAAACTCTCATATTCAAAATGTAGTTGCAGTATACCAGCATTACAATATAGATGTTTGTGCAGAGTTACTGTAAGCACACCTGTTACAATGAAGTCAAGCAATCTATGATTTCGTCTCTCTCATAAACATGACTTCTCCTGCACAATAAGACTTCAAGCCTTCTGAAGTCAAAGGCACTAATGTAAGAAACAGGTCCCAATATAAGTCAGTTTGAAATTTATTTTGCATGAAGGCTTGTTCTTATGGAGAGAACAGCCAAACATTTTCCTTCCACCTAATGGTGGGGGAAGAAGAATTATGCATGTGCCATTACCACTTTGGTAAACAGCCATTGGAGTTACTTGCGACTCCTAGCATACAGCACATAACTTGTGAGATGTACCAAAGCTTTTTTCTTTTCTATTTCTGTTGGCGGAGGACTAGAGTGATCTGGCATACATGTGTTTTCTTATTTGATGTCTCCAGATGAGGGCTTTGTCCTATGGTACACTCTTAACAAAAATTTAAAGAATGTTGAAGATCTATCCTTGCTATTTTCGGTTCCCAGACCATTGTCTGTTATGGTTTTGCGTATTAAGCTTCGCTCCAGAGGACCGTGCTCTAGGTCCTCCCTTTGGAAGATCTTGCAGTTCCATGACTTGCATAGACCGCTGTTTTTTTGCTGCACATTGAAAAAAAAAAATTGTCAACCTTCTTTCTTGTTCGTAAAAACCGTTTTTAAGCAATTAAGGTCTGTAACAAACCGTTTTCAGCTTGTTGATAGCCCTCTTGAAGCTTCCTTTTAGCAGCAGCAAGCCGCTCTACAGAATCTTCATTGGAAGTCTGCCAAATGAAAATTAAGAACTTGGTTAGATATTACCAAACTAAAGTGAAGAAACAGAAGATATGTGCATAAAAAGAAACTGAAACAGAAAATATGTGCATAAAAGGAAGTACCATAGTAAGTCTTGAAGTTGATGCCCTGTCTTTGTTGACGAGCTTACTGGTTTTGTAATCATTACTTTTATTTAACCTTGACTGAGCAACACCATGTAGAGGTTTTGGTGGAAGACTGTTGGGCTTGGCCGCAGGTTTATCACATTTTAATTTTCTCATCTCTGTATCTTTCTTGCGATTGCTATTGTCAGTGCTGCTCTTGCGGCCTATACCATCTTCCACATCCTTTTTCTCCAATCTTTGCTGCCTTGAATCTTGTGCCCTTTCTCTGATCTTATCCTTCGTACCTGACTTGATGACATTCTTTTTAGGCTCTTCAGCGAAAACTTTTGAGGACATATTTACATTGTCCCTTCTAGGCGATTCATCATGCTCAGAATCGTTGTTCTTCTTAGGGGATTCATCATAGTCCGAATCATCACTCATAGCCCATTCTGCTGGTGAGTGACTTGTGGCATTATGGTTATCTATTTCAGCTGAGTGTCTTGTGGCATTATGGTTATCTATTTCAGCTGTCCCTGCATCTGTTTACACAATTAATTAGTAAGAATGGAGTGTCTTTTATCAGAGATGGAGTGCTATAATAATCATTCAATGCAGTCCAGATCTAGTGCTCAAAGTCAAGACACTTACTTATGTCATCATCGATGAAGTCAAGATCAAATATCTGCAGAAAGTTAAAGGATTAGAAGACATACCTAAGGACATTGAAAGCACATGTATTTGTTATTCGACCATAAAAGAAAACCAATACCAAAAACCTCAAAATGGTACCTTGGTCATCTCCAGTGGAGTAGTTTGTGCAAGCAAAAGATCACCCTCATCAAGAGGTGGAGAAGGCAAGCCACATCCATCCTCTAAGCACCCTAAATTCATTTTGTTTAAATTTAGCAACATGCTAGAGGATAAGCTTCCTACTTAATTTTCCACCAAAAATCTGCTACCTCGGGCTGCTGCCGCAACTGTAACATCCTCAATACACTTTGTCCACTCTTCTGCTAAGATCTTCCAAGACCTGCACAAAGAATTCTCTTATATCAAATATTTGGATAAGCAGGAGGCACACCCAGTTTGAAACTGATTGACATGCAGGTGTGACTTACCTCAGGACTCGTTTTGCAAGAGATTGCACCCGTTTAGATGAGTGTCTAAGTAGACTGCTTACAGGGTGTTCAATTTCAGTTGTCTGCACACAAATACGAAATAGCCCCATTAGTAAGTTCCCATTGAGGCATAGGGTTCGTGGCAATACACGGGCATACACCAAGTATGACGAAACATGCACCCAAAGATTACCTTGAGAGAATCATAGGAAATATGCATTTCCTCTAATCTTTGAAGAAAGTTCAACAAATCCTCCTCACGCTGCATTCAACCGCATAACAATAAAAATGAATACTTGTTTCAAATGCAAAAATTTTTGGTAAGTGATTTATTAGAAAACAAGCTTATGAAAGAGCAAAAACTAAGAGTTTGGAAGATCTTACCTGTTTAGGATCACTGATGTGCTCCCTTATTCTCGAGATTTCTTTTATTTGTTCTTTCATTTGTCTACTTTCCTCCTCCATTTCGTCTGAGAGGGCTTGTGCTTCTTCATAGCTACATGCTATTAAGTTGTTATTCTCTCCATCACTTCCACTCGCTAAATCCTGTTTATCCTCTTTAGATTGACTCCCATCCTGGTCATATTCGTTTAGATAATGGTCGAGATAATTGGGGGGAACAAAGAGCTTTTCTGCAAGGCCATCTCTTCGCTCTCGAAGCCCTTGATAATGGTAGACAGCAACATAGGTAATGGCTTCTTCAAGATGTGTCCATATATCTGATCCCAAATTGTCAAAGCGTCTTTTCCACTTTGCCATGTTCTGATGAGCAAAGAAAGGCCTTTTCTGCCAATCTCAATAAGAAAATAGAAGTATACTTAACTTAAAGAACTGATCAGTTTCAATATGGTAATCGGAGGGGTAGCTATATTGGGCAAATTGCCCTTCAATTTTGTGATCAATGAAGACTGAGTCAATTTAGGAGAAGAAAACCTTCAATTAAAGATCCAACCTCTAATTCCCCAATCTTGATGACCAGAAAAGCTACGGAAGGACTCGGTAAGCACCTGGAAAACAGCTGAAAGGATTAGTTTTTTTGGAGGAGAGACGAAGGATAAGAGATTTGGAACTGAAAAACAAACGTACCTGATGGGTAAGCTAGAAACGTCGGAAGAAACTGGGAAATCCGCAGAAATGGGGCTCTGTAGATGGGAAATCTGAGCTAGTAATCCGAGGTAAAGAAAAAAAAGGAGAGATCGGAAGGCTTGAAAGGGTAAAAAGGGATCTGGATGATCAGATCGATAGGATAGGATTGGGTCACACGCATTAGCAAAGGGATCCGATTTTGGACCTCTGCTGAAGCCAAAAACAACTCACACAAAACGGCATTGTTTCTAAAGTAGCTAAGCCCAAAATGACGGCCCGGATGCAATTTGTCCAGAGACCTGGTCTAGATTTAACGGTATAGATGTACGGGGAACTGTCCTGCTTCTGGACGGCCAGATTGAAACCAGGACGGCTCCAGATGCTGCCACGTGGAGCATCTTGGTCCCATTGTTGGCGGGAGACTTGCCGGCCGCGGCAAAAAGCCGGGGCGGCTCTTTTTTTTTCATTCGCACTCCGTTTTTGACCAAGGGGGCTACGTGGAGTGATCGTAGCCGTCAAAAACTTGCTTGTAATTTTACCTCATACAATATATGTACATACTATATATTCTTTCCTTCGCATACGGTCTGGTAGTTTTCTTCTTCTTGTTGAACACATGTTAAACATGTTCCATGTTACCGCTTGTTGTCTTGGTCAATGACGCGTCCGCCGTGTAGATCGTTCTGAGCATGTCACCTTTGGACCAGATAATTTGCCGTCTGTATAAAATATGTATTGGATATAGTAATATAACAGGATATAAATATACCGGCGTCCAAGAACTTAGACCGGATTTTTTAAAAAATATTCGGATTTTTAGGAGACTAACTTCATATTTTTCGCACCTTGCCTTTGGGTGCTAAGTGATCGCGCTAATCTTCTTTTTATCGTTCTAATTTTTACGATTTTTTCAGACGATTTGTAATATTCACAAATATTCCTTCACTAGAAATTTTGGCGTGGAAATGCTGTAAATGCCATCAGGCGGAGGCAGCACTGGCACATCAGAATTTATGGGAAGGAAACATATAATTTGCAACGTAAATGGTCAGGTAACTCAAGTTCTGACAGGTAAAATTGCTAGAATGTCGGGTAGTGTGGAACAAACTATAAAAACCTAACGAGTATATTTTCTGTTAAATTTAAGCTAGCCAGAAGGGGTCTATGAAAACCGAGATTTTCTCCAGAAAAATACAAAGAAACCATCATTTTGACCAACGAACTTCTTGAAACCTTTTTCTACTATACAGGTAGTCTGCTAGTGTTCCTAGGAATTTGACACACACTAACATTGTCGCCTAGAACTGGCGGAACGTGAGGTAAAACAACATAAACTTCGGGTAAGACACCAGAACCCTCGAGTAAAAATAATGCAGCGAAACCATCGTTGAAAAAAAACTTAAAAAATTAATGGTTAACATTCAATCAAACTAAACCTGCCACGTTATATGGCATCATTGGCTTCTTGACCAAAACTTTAGTTACGTGGCATTTACGTGTTGTTCCTATACTCTCACAATGTATGTATTTCTCTTCTTGATTCTCTTCCCATAGTCTTTACATTGTGTACACATCACATGGATGCAGTCCCGAAAGATAACCCTTTTTTATTCCATGGGAATAATGGATGTATATCACGAGTCAACCATCAGAACTGACATTTATTTACCCGACATCTTTATCATAGTGCCCAAATAAAAAAATAGACACGTTTCTTTTTTGAAGGGAATATAGATATTTTCTTTAAGAGCATTTATAGACTCAATCACACACTTATCATGTTCTTTGCCCATAGAAATTTTCTCCCTTGGGTTTTGCCATGAAGTTCAATACAAAGAATGCTTATTGCCAGAAATCCATTACTTGAGTTCCCAAGAATAATTTCAAAAAATCAAGATAGTGAACAAAATGAACAATTAAGGATGATAAGATACTAGGCATCAAGCAAAAATTGAGTGATCCCTCTCAAATCGACCTGCTACATCCCCAATCAACAATCACGTTTGTAGTTTTGACGAGGTAGGGACATCATATACATTCATGGGAAGAAAGAGTGGGCATCATTCAACAACAGAATAGTCAGAAGTGAAAGTGGGGGATCACTTGAATGGCAATCCTAACTTGCTTTCCGTTTTGTCTCGATCTAGCCAAGGTCAAGTTGAAGTAAAAGTCAAGCAAATCATTCTCGGCAAAGCCAATTTCAAGAAATTATAAGTACTTCAAGCAATGGCCTATGTAATTTCAAATTCCTTAAAAATTGCCCATGGACTTTGAATCCTGTAAGTATGGATGCATTAAATTTTCTCTGTTTATATTTAGGAAGGGTACCATTTTTGTCAACTTTTTGCTTCTTTTTTGCCGTGTGTCACTTAGTCCCCATTTAGTATATTGTCGGCGTAAGTTAATTGATCCTCCATTCTACAATGGACGGTGACACGCTCTTAGCCGCCGCCGCTCGCAGGGCCCCTCCGTCTATTGCAGAATGAAATGTCGATTACCTTACATCCCTACATAAGTACGAGGTATGGAATGATTTCCTTTCGTATTGTTTATTCTAGTCCTAATTTATTAGGGTGTAGCGAAAGTTAGATCTTTTTGCGTTCCAAGATGCTTTCTTAGCGCCATGTCTTACTTCCCAAGTCACATGTATGGTCTTGAGTTTGAACTCCACCAAACTCCCTATGAACATGAGAAAGGAAAGTGGAAAGATAGGTAAAGGGTGAATCAATAGTAAAGTAATGCATGTTTAACTCAAATTACGCCCTTTTCTACCAGCATGGAATTGCCAAGACAATAAATGGGCGAGACAATTTAAGCCAAAACATGGCATAGGCTTGGTAATTTTCGTGGGGAGGGCTTTAGGGTCGGGTCCCCTCCTGTCATGCATGCCCCTTGGGTCGCGGGGTAACACCTCGCCTGGCCGGCACACCAACGCCAGCCGTCATGGCTAACGCATCCCCCTACCATCCCAATGTGGGCGCCACATGTGTCTCCAATGGTCGTGCACCTGAAGTCCGCTGGTCGTTGCCAATTGGCACCAGTCGTTAGCCATGTTGCCCTCTATCATGTGATTGGTGTCCCACATTTTGTAGCAGTGTTCCACACTCGTGCATGCGTAAAGACATCTAATCATGCCAAATTGATTGCAAGAATTGAAAGCAGGTGCCTTGTATTCGCGCCCAATTCGGCACTTGATTACCGGAACCGAATTTGAATACCCAGATCCCGCTATGGCATCGATCAGGATAAAAGACAGCCTCGGTTTGAAATTTGCAAACTCCTCGGAAGCATGCTTGAAGAACACGACAGAATCCATGATTCCAACCAGAAGACGAGGGGAACCGGATGTTGAACCAAGCGTTGGTGTGCCTTCTGTGAGGAAGCGAGTCACTGTGCCCAAACGGAAGCGTCGTACTCCACGGATCAGTGTTGCTGCCACTACAATGCCAAGGAGACCACTTAGGCGAGGGCAATGGACCGAGGAACAGATGACGGACATACTGGACGAGGTTAGTGAATATGGCATATCAATCAAAGAAGCATCTAGGAGGTTTGGCATCCTTGAATCCACCATAATGGATTGGTTGTATGGTAGGATAACACACAAGCAGTCAGGCAATCCTCAGATTCTAACCACTCTTCAAGAAAAGGAATTAGTGG
>JAANSK020257763.1:0-12639 GCA_011763485.2 Isoetes engelmannii | reverse complement strand
TATGATTCCAGTACTTGGCAAATAACAATATGCTTGGGAACTATTATTCTAGATTTTGTTCATTGCTTGCAAAGAAACAATTGACGACTATAGGCTGATCTATTTGTTGTCATCATTAAACTACCTGTACCATTGTAATAGGTTTATATAAACTAAAGATTATTTGTTCTCTTGGCTTATATAATTCCTTACCTTTAATTTTTGTCGTAGTTATGCCTTATCAAGGTTCTAGCCAAGGGGTTTTCTTTTTCTTGGCCATCATGGTCGTCTAAATGCAAGCTATGAGGTTTTCTTGGCTGCTATTCGTAAATGCAAACAGTCATTCTAAATCATAAGATGCTTTGTGAAGATACAATCGTTTACCATCCTCTTCATCTCTGCTATATCAAAGCAACGTCTTCTATGGCACAAATGTCAATGTTTTTGTACTGTATCACCTATTTAGAAAATGTATGGATTGCAAGGACTTATATTTTTGTAAAATGTCTCATATTTTTGTAAAATGTATGCATTGCACTTTCAATAGAAGCAACCTTTATAGTTATATTCGTATGATTGACATTCCTAAGCTATTGCCACCTTGGACTTGCTTTGTATTTCTCTAGATTACATAACCTACAAATCCATTTATAAACGCATGTGAATTCCATTTTCTTACTTATATGATGTGTTTGCAAGCTTTCAAATTCTCAATTGTGTAACTTCTTTTATTTTTCCAAATAAAAGAATGACAATATTCATTCCTCCAAATATAGCATTGTGTGGATGTCTACGACTTCATGAACACCTACAATAAAACTATATTATGTCCGACAATGCCGGGCACCCGTTACTAGTGGTCAATTGAGATTAGAATATATAGAAGGCATTGCTAAGGGAATAAGAGTTGGTAGACGTAAATAGTAAGTGTTGTTGTAACAGTAAATGTTTCATGCTTTAAGTCAGTCAATAGGCCAGGTGAACCTTCGTTGCAAACCGCGACTCTCTCACCATAGGAGCTGTTCGAACACATCAACAAGCAGTTTGAAAACAGAGATCCCCTTTGGAGAAATCCCAGCAGGTCAAGATCAAGAATACAACAAAGGGAGGCAGGCGACAAAGGATGAAGGGCAACTATCGAGAGGATAATGAGGCATGGAGAATGAACAAATGATCCGCCAAAGAAAGGCCAACCAACAGCCGATGGGCATCACGACACTTATGTCGGTGATCATAGTAAGGGAAGAGCATCTTCTAGCCAATGATCTTCTTCAAGCACGATGTTGCCTCGAAGAAGGGGTATTGCACCAACAGACTATTGTCACAATTCAGCCATCAACAAGAAAATGACTTCATCAATGATTCACATTAAGAATTCTAGAGATGAGACCGAACAGATCTTACAGGAAGAGTAACCATCTCAGACATGCAAGTCTATGACAATATCAGATCTTCACTTCAAGCACAAATGGTTTGACTAAGGAAGAGTTCAAGCCATCCAGGCCAATATGTATAAGACAGGAAGGAGATGAAAGGCAAAGCTTCGCTTAGAAACATTTGTCAGGAATAGAAAGGAGGCTACATCGACCTTGACCGTGCTCCAACACACAGAGAAACCACAACGACTTGTTGCTACTCATGAGGAAGCATCCCTTGAGGTCAAAGGCCGCTCAAGGATTGTCTTCCAACACTTACACAAGGACAGATAGTACCCTTCCAAAAAGAAATTAGCGAAAAGGAGAAGAGGCTATCAGCTCGTTTATGGCTCTAACTGGCTTCCCCAATCATGCGAGGATTAGAGAAAATACTAATCACATCCATTTGATTAAAAGACCAGTAGATAGATCTATACTTCTTGGATGTTGCACAGAGTCACCTGCCAGACACACCATCAATAGTAATAGCAGCAACAACATCAGAACTCCAGCTCCACATATGGCTATAATTAGAAGGAGGTCAATCATGCAGCATTCTTAGGAATATCGGGAAGCCAAGGATATCAAGCAACATTTAAAGAGCAGGCGAACTCAACGAAATTGAACAACTCTTTTGATCTTTTCTATTTAAGATTTATAAATTATGTATAAAAGGGTTTTATAACCTTAACTAATGTATTACCTTGTACTTTATCATTTAATATACATAAAGGTTAACTGCTAATATTGTAATTGAAGACGTTTTGCCTCTTAAATTGCGATATTTTTAATAGCAACTCATCTTATAGTATATTATATTACATAAGAATCAAGGATGAATAATGTTTTTGCAAGCTAAGCTCATGAGCTTCAGGAAATCAGCAACAAGCTTCGAACGGATAACAAAGGAGTTTCTTTTGCATGGAAGAAGCGCAATAACGCTGACAAAAATCAACTGTCGTGTGGTGGTGAAAGGCAAACAGATATGCAACCAACTCGTCAAGAGGAAGAGCAGCAGAATCAGCAATCAAGCACATTCAACACTACAATATTGAATCAGGAGTTAGAAGGATCATCGTCAAATATTCCAATCTCCAAGTTAAGAAGTTCTATAGAGGGGAGAACTCTAACTCACAAGTTTTTGGGAGAAGACATTAAGACCTTTAGGTCATTATCTACATCAACAAGACCATCAGCATGGATACCCCGAATGAGAAAGTCAACTTCAACATCGAGAGGAGCAAAGTTAAAAGATGTTCGACATAACGAGAAAGGCTTACGAATGGTCATGCAACAACTCCAGGAAGATCAGATCCTCCAACAACGTGGAAGACACATTTCCTTGCTACTCCAATGGCTAACAAGAAGACGAGCTTTAACAAGACCAGAGACCTAGGGTGAGATAATCAAGCATCTTAGATAACATCCATAAGGAGATTGGGCAGCAATTTTGTGTAGAATACTTTTTGAAAGGATCGCCCCAAGAATTAAGCTCAGCTTCAAGGATTGGGAAGAAATGGGTGTGGAATAACTTGAATTTTACACAATTGTTAATAGATATCCAAATATTGGAACCTCTTCGTGAACTTGATCACTTCCCTAAGCAGGATTCAATGCTAGGACCATCCTTGACCATGTGTAAGGCGAGTACCTCCACAATATAAGGAATAATCTGACCAAATGAAGAGAAGCAATCTAAGAAGTCCGGCCAACTTATTAGATGGCATCAACTCATAGGTGGGACTATTTCAAGAGAGTAATAACCAAGAAAAGGGGGGGAATTCGGAGTATAGATTAGATCTAGAGCAAGAATAATTATTTAATTGCATAGTCTTCTATGACCAGAAGAAAAGTCTTAGCGATAAAACCTTGTGGCCATAGGAATTATGTAAATAAGTTGTTAACGCATATCTCTGCAAGTAGAGCAGTTCAGCACCAAAAGAACAAGAGTCAACTTCGACATCTTCTGGATAGAGCTAAGTTGCACAAGTGTCGAGGTCATCAACAACGGCAAATATGATCTCATAGTCAGAAGGGAGTAGTTGAAGAGGGCTGCAACAAGGGTCTACTGCAACAAGGGAGAAATTTCAACCGCAGCACCGAATGAAAAATGGGTTTTGGGTAAGAGTTAAGAAGTTCATTTTGAAAGGCGGTGCATATGAGCCGTGAAGTTAAATAAGAAATTTATGAAAGGCAAGGTTGCCTATACCCTTAAACTAGAAGCCATCGACCACGACTACAAGAGTAAGAAGGAGGAAGCTAGTGTAATCAGTTACCTAGAGCCATTGTTAAGCTGATTTAAAAGTTTTTTATTATGATCTCCTTCCAGAGGAATTCGACAACTCCCACCTTGTAAGGCGTCGAAGGTGAATTATAGTTGCAACAGATGCAACGCCGACAAATAAAGCATTAAGAGCTAGCAGAGCTTAAGAAACAACTAGGAGAGTTGTTAGAGCTTGGGTTTATGCACCCAAGTGCATCAACCTTCGAGGCACCCAGTATCTTCGTAAGAAGAAGGGTGAGTTTGTCATCATTCCTTCGATGACATACTGATCTTCAGCAAGTCCATGGAGGAACATGTGGGCCAATTGAGAAAAAATTTTACAACATCGACTCTATGCCAACTTGAGTAGGTTAGCAGGTATTATAGAAAGTTGTGAAGGATTTTTGCTAAGTGGGCCTCTCCACTATCATACTTAATGAGAAAGTAAAAGATTGGGTCCAACATTAATTAGAGAATGTCCAAGCCTCTTTTCGAGGGGACTCAAGGAAGCTCTAACTGCAACACTTGTGCTTACCCTGCTAAACCCAAACCTGGACAAGTTAGTGGCAACAGATGCAAGTAAGTTAGCAACCGAAGCAACACCGTGCAAGAACGTCTACAACTCCAAGAGATGAATGGGGCGGAGCAGCGTTACCTCACCCATGATCAGGAACTCTTAGCAATTATGCGAGCACTAAGAATCTAGAGGGATTATCTGCTTGGTAGACCCTTCACTTTGGACACAGATCACTAAAGCCTCCAGTACATCTTTACACAACCCTTGCTTAACTTAAGCCAAAGGCGTCGATCGATGGAGTTCCTGGAGGAATACGACTTTGAGATGACCTATAAGCCAGGCAAACTCAATGTTGTAGCAGATGCACTCTCCAGGCACCCTTTAGTCATGAGAATGCATTGCAATGCCATTTCCACTTTGTCGAGTGACTTCGGCAAGAAGATTGAGCAGGAGCTTCCGACAAGTAGTGAATTAAAGGATATATGGGCTAGTCTTTGCAAGGAAGTAAGGGCGGACAAAGAAAGAGACGTGTACAAAGGGTACAAAAAGCAAGGTAACCTCCTATATTTCAAGGACAAACTTTGCATTCCCAAAGTATCAGGAGTAAGGAAACTAATTCTCCATGATACACATAATAGCCCAATTGCAGGCCATGCAGGATTTATGAAAACCTACTTCAAGATAAGAAGTAGCTATGATTGGCCCGGCATGAAGAAGGACATTGCCAACTACATTATGCAATACCATGTATGTCAACAAACAAAAGCGGAGCAACTCCGAATCCCAGGTCAGCTTGAGCCATTAGATTTTCCTGATGCAAAGTGAGAGGTCATAACTATGGATTTTATAACCAGACTCCCAAGAACAGCAAGGGGCCATGATGCTTTGATGGTAGTGGTCGACAAATTATCTAAGATGGCACACTTTTTGCCATGTCAAAACACAGACACAACTTTAGATACGGCCTTGCTCTTCACCAAGGAAATCTTCGGATTGTATGGGATGCCTAGGGCGATCGTCTCCGATAGAGATCCGAAGTTCATCAATGCTTTTTGGAAAGACTTTTTCAGAACCATTCAGACTAAGCTTTGGATGAGTACAGCATAGCATCCTCAGACGGATGGGCAGACTGAGAGACCAACAAAATTTTGGAGGATATGCTCAGAAGTTATGTGTGGAATCAACAATCTAAATGGGGCGACTATATAAATTTGGTAGAGTTTGCGTACAATAGTACCAAACAGGAATCGTCGAAGATGTCCCCATTTATGAATAATTACGACTATCAGTGCCTAACTCCCGATACTTGGCACAATCCAGTGTCCAAGGTAGAGATCTCTTAGAATCTCCTTGCGGATATGCAGGAGTTGGTGCAGGAAGTAAGAGGATACCTCTTAGCAGCTAGGAGTTGTTAGAATAGGATTGGGGCATGTAAGAAGCTTGCTCCAAGGTGGGCAGCGCCTTTCAGATAACTGGAAGGGTAGGACCCCAAGCTTATCACTCGGAACCGCCTGAGCGGTTGAAGATTCATAAAGCATTCCACGTAAGTCTTCTGAAGAAGCATACGCCAGATCTGGAGATGATTTTTAGAATCTCCAACCTTGTTAGAGATGACGAAAGAACATATTGTAATAGTTTCCGAAATGCTTCTACATAAATTTTTCAAGAAGACAAGGAGGTCGCAATTTCCCCAATTCTTGTTGAAGTGGACACACTTGCCAGTGGAGGATGCGGCATGGGTCCTAGAGTCCGACCTAAAGAAGGAATACCCCAAACTTATGGCGAAGTGTCAGGGACGCGTCGCCACCGATCTCGTCAACAACGATGAAGTGGTAAGTGCATGCATTCGGCGAGGAAAAGAGAGCTGCCCCAAAGAGACAGCAATACTTCAACACTCCACCACAGACTCACAAAGAACTGCAACTCTAATGTTGTACAAACCGCCCATCACCATCCACAATACCCAGGAAGTCTCGCTAAATGATGAACTTCCGCTCCGCCAATCTCGGAAACACAAGAAAGCTTTGCTTTAACTAATACCTAAGTTGGGGAACAAGAGAGGCCGAAGGCTGCTGAATCCCCTGAAATATCCAACATTAAGTTGGATCATAACATTAAGTTGTATAATGTAAATTGTGTGTATCATTGATGCGGGTTCGTCACCTTAGTGCAATGCTGCGGACAACATTATCCTAAGAGGGGGAGAATGTGACATTCCTCAAGAATATATACGCTATGAATATGTATATTCTACGGCCATGTCACTATACAAGTCGTCTAGGACGACCTGTATATAGGTATCGAACCATACTTAGATGGTGCGCAGATAAGTTATTTACATAACTTATGCCACCTAAGGTATGGGATACCAATTGCCACATGAACGTCCACCACATAAAGGTGTATTGCCATGTGGCAACACCATATTGGAGCAAAGCATCTTGGCCATAACCTAACTATTTATAGCCAACCCTAACCCTAAACACGCTTTTCGCTCACCCTTATGCCGAAATTCTGAATTGTCGTGAAAGCTCCGATTCAGGAATCGTTCACGACAGGAGCGCGTTCTGAAGCGGAGGCAAGGGAGATAGTGTAGTAGCGTGAGGAGCGCATGCATTCGAGGGCCTGAGAAATATGGAGACGCCAGGAGCAGGTGGAAGTTCCTCGGGAACAGGCATTTCGAGTAGATAGTTAGCGAACTCATCTAGAATCTAGTATTCTAGTTGAGTTAGCATGATGTTTTACCAGTAGAGCTTTCCTAGATCCTAGATAAGATTTCGAACCCTAATCAAGGAACTATAACTCTTAGTTAGATTGTTTGATTAGGATCAGATGATTATTCTATTGTTATCAAGTTATGTGATGGATGTTGGTTGATCTATTGTTTGAACCTCTTGTGTATTGGAAAGGGGAGTAGAGACTTAGAAGCCTATTGTAGAATGCTTCTAGTTTAGCTCATATAATTCCCATTATATTTCGGCGCATAGAACCTACCTGGCTGGAGGGACTATGAGGAGACTGAACACCAGATAACGTGGTAAGGTGATGAACGGAGGGGTGGGACCTTGCTGGGCGTGCCTACAGGGCTCCTCTTTGCTCACTAGGCTTATACTCCGTCACTTCGTGCAGGCCGAGTATGGATTCGACACTTTCCGGGTCAGGTGCCGCCCTGACTCGCTTATTAGCTGGTGTCATCCTGGTAGGCATAAGGGGGGAAGTCGAGTACGGGTGTGTGCCATCACGACCCTCTAGTTCCCTAGGATTCATCTTATCATGGGAGGATTACCTCCTCCTGCCTCATCAGACCAGGGAGATGCAATCTGGAGTAGTCCCCTTTGGTGATTCCGGGAGATTACGTATCCGGAAGGCTACAGCCGCCTCAGAGTACGATCCAGTCTATCTGTATAGTATGCACAGGAGGGGCGGATGGAGTGGTCAATCCTAGCCATTGTCTATATGCCAGCCCAAGTCATTGCCATAACTCAGTCTGATCTATCTTGGAACCCTTATCGTCAGTCACCTCCCTATGTGTCGGAGCCGAGGTAGGAGCTTCCCATGTGTAGTATCAGATCGATGTACATTATGTTGTTTATATTGATGGATGGATTATACTATCCTTCGAGGTAGCTTTATATGTTTACATGTATGTGCTTACGTTTGTTTATGCTTCCCCTGTATAAGAACCTGTTGAGGAGGGGTAAACGACACCTTCGTTCCTCGGCTTAGAGTCCTGCCATTCCAGGGCTTGAGTTTAACGAAGGGCCCATTTGATGGTTAGACCATCCGATGGGGGATTCTCAGCAACGTATACGATGGGGCAGGGAGCGTCACAATGTTTGTGATATATGAATAGCGGGTTCTAATAAGAAATGTGTACAAAGATTGTGGTTTTAATGGAAAATGCGCTTTGGGAACCATATATCTAATCCAGACCTTAGGAAGTGGCATGCGTTTGTTTATCCAAAAAGATGTTGGGCGTCGATTTGGTATCAAACCCAGGATATGCCGCGCATCGACGGCCACCATTAAACCTCAGGATGAGAACCCATAAACATAGAGAAGGAATTTGTTGAGAAGAATAATGCTCTTCCTTTTTGTTTAGATAATGGTGGTTAGCTTTAAGTTGATGAACAAGTCCTTTTTCTCAGCAAATACACAAATGCGAGGATTTCACATGTGGAATATACTTTCCTTTTGTATTACTGAAATCTTGGAGGACACTTCCAACGAGGTCCCGTAATGGACCTTCTAAACCGTGTTGACGCTCTGCTTCGCAGCCCTCATGCTGATTCCTAATTGCTTCCCCTGTATAAGAACCTGTTGAGGAGGGGTAAACGACACCTTCGTTCCTCGGCTTAGAGTCCTGCCATTCCAGGGCTTGAGTTTAACGAAGGGCCCATTTGATGGTTAGACCATCCGATGGGGGATTCTCAGCAACGTATACGATGGGGCAGGGAGCGTCACAATGTTTGTGATATATGAATAGCGGGTTCTAATAAGAAATGTGTACAAAGATTGTGGTTTTAATGGAAAATGCGCTTTGGGAACCATATATCTAATCCAGACCTTAGGAAGTGGCATGCGTTTGTTTATCCAAAAAGATGTTGGGCGTCGATTTGGTATCAAACCCAGGATATGCCGCGCATCGACGGCCACCATTAAACCTCAGGATGAGAACCCATAAACATAGAGAAGGAATTTGTTGAGAAGAATAATGCTCTTCCTTTTTGTTTAGATAATGGTGGTTAGCTTTAAGTTGATGAACAAGTCCTTTTTCTCAGCAAATACACAAATGCGAGGATTTCACATGTGGAATATACTTTCCTTTTGTATTACTGAAATCTTGGAGGACACTTCCAACGAGGTCCCGTAATGGACCTTCTAAACCGTGTTGACGCTCTGCTTCGCAGCCCTCGTGCTGATTCCTAATTTAAGCTCCACCTTCCAAGTCCTTCTTCCAATTTCGGTTTTCCAGTTCAATTCTTCTTCGCATACCGGAGTTCTTACCCGTGATCTGAGACGCATTAACAAGGTAGAGCTTCTTTGAGGAACTAATTTTTTTGTGCGACAAGACAATGAATGGCGGAGCGAGTAGCTCTGTTGCCAATATTGATGCAGCAGGCGGCCTACCAAATTCCAAGAGACCCTCAAAAAAACCGAAATGTAAGTCAACCTTACCTTGATCTTGTAAGTGGTCATATTAAACCTGTAGGATTATGCACATGAATAAGCTTGACATAGATATGGTGCAGCATGGTGCAATCAAACTGTGTGCTGTTAGTAAATTATGTCAAATGCAATGTAGTGCTTAATGATGCAACACACTGCTGTATCAATTGCAAGTTTGTAACATCCTTACACATATTAACCCTCATGATTAGGCAATGACCCATCCCATAGCTACTTTGGAACCTTATCCAGGATAATAAAATTCTATGCGAATATGTACAGATTCCAAGTTCACCCAGCAAGAGCTTCCCGCATGCAAGCCTTTGTTAACACCCGGATGGGTAAGAGTTGGTTTTACATTTGTTTCTACACATCCCTCTGGAAATTTATCCTCGGACATTTTAAATGCAGGTAATTGCAATCTTCATGGTAGTTGGGGCAGTTTTTATTCCACTTGGAGCTGTTGCCCTTCTTGCCTCAAATAATGTATAGTCGTTTTCTTAGTGTTTTTACTTTTAAGAATGTAGTTGCTCAAATATAGTTTTTACTGCTTTCAGTACTAATAATGCGTATCCTGCTAATCTACTTCAGCCATTTTGTGTTTCCATTGCTCTTACTTTTTATGCTATTTTGATGCTGAAGGTCGTGGAGATTGTGGAAAGATACGAGAATTGCATACCTAAAACAACAAAGACCGACAGGGTGAATTATATTCAAGATTATACTACCGACAAGCAGTGCAACTTGACGCTTGTTGTAATATTTCTTCTGATTTTACCATTATAAAGCTTTTAAGTAGACTTTCTCTAAATCTATCTTTTGGATGCAGGTCCCCAAGAAGATGGAGAAACCTATATATATATACTACCAGCTGGATAATTATTATCAAAATCATCGCAGGTATGATTTGATTTATATCTTTTAAATGATGCGCAAGATCAAAGTATAATGTAAAATTGTGGTTCCGTAACAGGTATGTGAAAAGCAGGAGTGACAAACAGTTAATCAATGGAAACACTAGCAGCAGTGACACTGATAACTGCAAGCCACAGAAGACATTTAATAACACGCCAATCATTCCTTGTGGCCTGATAGCTTGGAGTTTATTTAATGATACCTATACTTTCCAGAGCAGTAGCACACAGATCAATGTGAACAAGAAAGGAATCGCATGGAAGAGTGACCGGGAACATAAGTTTGGCAGCGACGTCTACCCCTCAAACTTCCCAAACAACTTACCGAGCGATAGTACCAATAGCAGTCACATTGGAGGTGGCAAATTAAATGAAAGCATACCGGTAAGCAGCAGTTCCCTTTTAGACTTTACCTGCACTTATTCTTTAAGTAATATCAAAACCATGAGTATGGGATCAAATTAAAATGGTTGATAAGCCTTGCAAATGTTGGGTCTGTTTGTATTGGAAGAGCTTGGTGCTCAGTGATGCATTAAAATGGTGCATTACATCATACCACCCAACATGCTATGGGGCATATGAAAGGAAACCTTTAGGAATATGTAAGTCAAGATGGGATGTTATATTTGATTAATGCTAAATTTAACGCCGATCCTTCTCTCAGTCCCATTAGGAATTGCGTTTCTGTTAACTGAACTCATATATTTCTATGTAGAATATCAGTATTTTATATTATCAACTTCCTAGAGGAACCAGATGGTAAGACAGGACAGCTTCTTATTTTGTCTTTCTTCTCTTCCCTACAGCTAAGTGAGGATGAAGATCTGATTGTATGGATGCGCACTGCTGCATTGCCAACATTCAGGAAGCTCTGGGGTAAAATTGAACAAGATCTTGAAGCAAATCAGACAATTAATGTTACAATAATGAACCAATATAATACTTATGAATTTGGTGGCAAGAAAAAGCTTGTGCTTTCTACCACAAGTTGGCTTGGTGGGAAAAACAGCTTCTTGGGACTAGCTTATCTCACTGTTGGAGGATTCTGCATTTTCTTGGCGTTGGTATTCTTTTTGGTGCATTATCGGCACCCTAGGTAAGTCCTCAACTCCGCTGTTTAAATTCATGGCACTAGTTCTCTGTCAACTTTATTTCTAAAGCTCTTCTCTTTCTAATTGCAGGCCTCTTGGTGACCCCTCATACTTGTCGTGGAACAAGAAACCCATGAATTTTAATGGTGTGGTTACGCTTTAACCATTTTAACACAGAGAAAAAATATAGATGCGCTGTACTCTGCTGTAAAATATTGTTTCGATGAACACATTATTCATTCAATTCTTCGAGCAAAGAATAGGTTATCTACAAAGGCTCGCCTGACCTTTCCCAAGTTGATATTTGCCGAAATTGATTATTTCTGTCTCGATGGATTATGCTAAAAGACCTTAAAACACAAAAGGGGTTGATTTTTAATCACAAGTTATTCCAGCCTTCCAAACATAATAAACACAAAAGTTGTATATGTGGATTATGCCATTTGTCTTACAAACTCTATATACCATTGTCCAATTATTCCAGCCTTCCAAACATAATAAACACAAAAGTTGTATATGTGGATTATGCCATTTGTCTTACAAACTTTATATACCATTGTCCAAACGGCCAACATATACAGGCACCACAAACTAGTCATGCAAGAATTTATATGCAAACCATTGCAAATGATGCACGACAACCGATGCCATCGGTACACAAATGACGTTAAAGACCCCCCCCCCTCCTTCTATTCTCTCTCTGTAATCTCTCTCTGTAATCTCTCTCTTTAATCTCTCTCTAGTTTCTCTCTCTCTCTCTAGTTCAACTCTCTATTCTCTCCCTCTCCCTCTCTAGAAGACCATTGCCTCTAGTAAGGGGTTGTGCCTTGAGAAGGGCCGTCATATGTCCCAAGAGGGATGTTGCCAAAAAACTGGTCTGACATAAAAAAATGCCCTCTCTCTCTCCCTCTCCCTCTCCCTCTCCCTCTCCCTCTCCCTCTCTCTCTCTTTATATGTTTAATATGGCATTGAGAGATCGCTTTCCGACATCCTGCCAGATGAATAGAGTGGTGCCGCTCCCTCTCCCTCTCCCTCTCCCTCTCCCTCTCCCTCTCCCTCTCGATATGTTTAATATGGCATTGAGAGATGGCTTTCCGACATCCTGGCAGGTGAATAGAGTGGTGCCGCTACATAAATTAGGGGAGATATCGAACCCGAGTAATTATAGTACTATCATGGTTGGCAGCTTGTATGCAAAATTATTTGCCTCTATTATTGAGCGCAAGATAAGTGCTTGGGCAGAGGATAATAACGCTAGAGCCATTGGGCAAGCGGGTTTTAGACCCAAAAA
>JAANSK020257752.1:0-12640 GCA_011763485.2 Isoetes engelmannii | reverse complement strand
GGGGGGGGGGGGGGGGGGGGGGGGGGGGGGGGGGTGTGGGGGTGGTTCCCTTATCCAGAAATTGTAAGGCAAATTATAAGACTAACGGAACTTTTAAATAACTAAATTCGAAAACTGTAAATCTACTATTGCAGATCCGCACAATTCCTGCTGTATGATGCTCTTGAAATACCTAAGATTTCGAATGCTACAGTTTCTAAATTGTATGCTACCATTCCTCAGCAAAATCGGCAAAACTAGGATGCAGCTCGTTGCCAAAATATCCCACATGCTAAACGCTGAGAATGGGACCTTCGGTTTCCTTACAGACCAGAAGCCATTCAAGTCGTGTGGTGAGCACAGTGCGAACTATCTTTTCCCTTTTGCTAAAGAATACCGTGCGCTCACCTCAAATAGCGGCATACTCATTTTTTGGGGTGCCTTTAAGGGCTCAACACAGACTTTAAAAAAGAAGAGGATTGATTGAAAATTTGAAGTATTAGGTATCAAATGGTCTTGAATGACATCTTTCGTTACAGATTTCAGCCAGTAGAGAGTATATGTACATATCTTTTTCTTATAACTGCTTGTGAATGAATTAACATGAAGTTTCAGATCTTTTTATCCAAATAAAACTGTCATGAAGGCACTGTACTTTCAATTGTTTTGTACTCATGCTACAACGAAAGCTATTGTCCCTTTCATCCTATTTCATTACTTGCAATACTAGAATCGTTCTATACTAGAATCGTGAAAGAGAAGCCAATAGACTTATTTACTTTAGTCCCAGTTCTGCAATGATGAATGGGCCTATTAGAAAGGTTTCGAGCTCTATAAGCTTTTGCAGACTTTTGAAATGTAAAAGCAAATAATGTGAACAAGATGAGATTTATGAGGTTTATCATTATGTTGATCCACTAATAAGCAACTAAAGACTACATGTAGACTACCAGCAAAGATCCCTGGACTTGTGAAGCAAAAAAGGTGAAGCTCTTCAAATCAGATTCTCATGTCAATAGATGACAAACTGTGCGAACAAAAACCAGAGCGCTCTTTACGACATTAAGTATGCTGGAAGTATATGTTTCAAACATCTGAAACAATGGTATCCGATAATGTTAGTACCAAAGCAAGCAAAGAAGATAATTAAAGATCCAGCCAACTAAAGCTTTATGCATGTGTCTACTTACTACAAAAAGTCCCTGTTACAATTCAAGAATGACCATCTTACTGTTTCATTTATAATTGAGAGGCAACTTGGTATTTGATGACAACAGCTATGTAAGTTTTCATCAACAAAGTTGTTAGGTAGAACAAGTCCTTTGGAAGTACAAGTCCAATGGTTAAAAAACCAACTGATGAGCATAATCCGTATATTTGCCATTTGTTAGGTAGAACAAGTCTTTTGGAAGTACAAGTCAAATGGTTGAAAAGCCAACTATGAGCATAGTCCGTATATTTGCCATAATGCTTAATCAAATATCAACCTGATCTTCTGGTCAAGGGTACAGAAATATATAGTTTGCTAGAGGCAAAATTTGAGGACAAAGCATTTTTTGAGCTTGAGTATGTATTGCCTTGGACTTTAGATATGAGATACAATTAACTTGAAAAGATTACTTGAGGAATGATTTAAACCATCATCTCAGCCAAATCATTACGTCGTTGAGTGTTTTTTAGCCTATGAAGATCTCAATACAATGATAGTATATATCAACAAGGTCTTTCGTTTCTCATCATTGAAACAATATAGTTGAATGTTTTTCAGCCTATGAAGATCTCAATGCAATGATAGTATATATCAAGCTCTTTTGTTTCTCATAATTGAAACAATAATTGAAACAATATCATTGATGATAGTATATATCAAGCTCTTTTGTTTCTCATAATTGAAACAATAATTGAAACAATATCATTGTAGCGGCGATAAGCTGAAGGCAGATATGTATATGCCTTTGTGGAGTTCATACTACTATTGGCCACATGTTTCATGGCTACGAGCTTGACAAAATTTGGAATATATTTATCAAGAAAATGGGCAGGGGCGTGTATGCATGTTTGTCAAATTGGAATTTGGTGTGGTTCAAAATCATCGAAATGCTTTGTTCAAGATGACGAGAAAGTTTAAGATTCCTATTGCCATGGTTCATCTTGGATATGTTTTCGAAACATTCTACACAAAGCCCCATGTCTTATTACTTTTCTAAGCAAATTTTACACGTCTTATTACTTTTCTAAGCAAATTTTAACAATTCGGTAGCATCTTAGAAGTTCCAGATGGAGGTGTGCTAAGGCTCTTGTCGTCTCAGGTTTATATCCTCTTGAAGATGACTTTATCATTCTCAAATTCTCAGCTAAGTTATCTGATTCATTATTATTAAAGATGGCATAGCACAACTTGCTTTCAACAACAATGAGCTCTCAAGTACTGGTATTGGAAGCAAATGTACGGGATATATCTGGTCTTTTATCAGTTTAAAGCAAGTACAACAGGGCTGAGATATGGTTCTTTTGCCCATACTAACTTGATATGCTCGTATGCTGAATCTTGATTGCTATACTGAACATCTGAATAAGTCCAACTCGTCTTTGTCAAGAATGTAAGTGCATACTAAACCCAATGCTTGAGTTGCCTAAAGAGTCATTTTATCATCCCTGTTTAATTGATAACATTACCTGCACCAGAACAAACAAGGAAAATAATAAGAATATTGTTTGGGACTGAGACTGATGCAATCAAATAGTTGTAGCTTCCCACATTAGTTTACCTGCAAGGACTATTTAATATGTGCAAAGCAGACAAATATTTCAGAAGAAAAAGATCATGCGTCATACACTCCCAACATAAATCTACCATAACTGATATTTTACTTGCCTGCATCATACAAGGTCTTCTGTGTCTCAAACAACAGAAGAAGAGAGATAACTGCATATGCATGTCAAAGAGAAACAAAAAAAGATAGTGACGCATCTTTATGCTTCAAGTCAAGAGAACGGGAATCCCAGAAAATTGGATACACCACACAACGATTTAGTAAAAGGAGAAAAAAAAAAGTGTGCTCCGTACCCATTGTTGAGTTTATACCTGTAAGAATAAGTTGTTGAAGAAATGGTTGCCCCCATATTGACCATTTGGTATTTGATAATCTCTGTGTTGTGTAAGCCCAAGACCTTGTCTTTCTTTTAGAGTAACTGTAGCACTGTTCAGTAAGGACTATGAATCAAACATGAAAACAATAATGTAAACTTTTCGCTTATTGACTTGCCTTTTTTGTGCTGCAAATAAAGAGTTCTGCAATTCAAGAACGATGGCCATTCATTAAGCCCTCACAATTTGGGGACCCAGTAAAGCAAACTATGCAGCCAAAAATTAGGGATTTCGAGAGCTTAGTAAGAATATACTGCAATGCATGCAGTAATGGGCATATATTTTAGTTTAGTTTGCTTTCTTCCTGCCAAAGATTGCAATTAAATTCAAGCAAAAAGGCATCATTTTAAATTTATCTTTAAGATGGAGCCAGATTTGCAGAACCTTGTGAGATCGAAAGTAAAAGCATAAGTTTGACAACTAAATCCAAGCACAAAACAATATTTCAATTTTATCTCTCAAATGGAACATAATCTCCATATATGGAGCTGGATTTGCTAAACCTTGTGAGTTCAAAAGTAAAGGTATTTATTGTTTGCAGCAGCTAAACAGTCACAAGCTCTGGACTGGCTTAATCAAGAGTCCAAGAAAACATTACCCACTCCATAGGGCTATCGCCACTTTAATGGCAGTATTGGCAGA
This sequence comes from Isoetes engelmannii, assembly GCA_011763485.2. Lineage (NCBI taxonomy): Eukaryota > Viridiplantae > Streptophyta > Lycopodiopsida > Isoetales > Isoetaceae > Isoetes > Isoetes engelmannii. The sequence continues at coordinate 8,871 of JAANSK020257752.1, read as the reverse complement.
AAAGAAGAATTTCAAGCTGTTGTTTAAGAGATTAATATTCAATCCATATATTCCTTAGAATCATAAATTTTTTAGAAACCCAATTCCATGAACCTTCTTATTCAATACTTATAACCTCAAGATCACAAAGCTGCCGTGAAGCTTATGACAAAAGCAATTAAAAGAGTTCTCATACCACCATACCTCAGAACTTTGTGTATCACATGGGCCAAAAAGGTACATGGTATTTTTGTAGCACCTGAAGCAATAACCAAAAACAATTTGCCCTCATAGACCTGCTGGGGTTTGACTATTATAGAATGGATCTTTTATGAAGAATGCCCGAACTCAAGAAGGTTGATCAAGCAATAGATAGGTGCAACATTAAAAATGGTGCATGCTAACAGAAGTCGGGCATCAGGATAGAAATGCAATGGCAAGAATGGCACTCCCTTCCTTATTTGGAGGAAAATTTATATGTTCAAAGGCGTGATTCATACATGTTCTCATCATCGAGCAACGTGAACTTCAGTATCAATAATCTGCCAAAGCATTGGCAAGTTCAGTATCATTATTCTTGCAAAATAATTTGTCAAAGCATTAGCGTTGCTATTTAAGATAAATAAGGCCAAATTTCAAACTTCAAGCCAAGCACTCTAACCTCAATCCCAAAATTTCTAACTTTAAACCCGACACTCTAACCTCAAACGCAGTACTCAGGCAATAGATTTGACATGCAACAATAGATTATCCTCCATTGCGAAAGTTTTCTGCACTCATGAAAACGAAGATGAGTCATATTTCAGAGCAATCAATCAAACCATTCCAACTTCAATTGAATTGAAAGGAGCCGCGCGAACGCGAGCCCCCACTACCACAAATTATGACGTGCACTCTCCCTTACCCCCACTACCGCGAGCCCCCACTACCACAAATTATGACGTGCACCACAAATTATGACGTGCACTCTCCCCGTACCCCCACTACCACAAATTATGACGTGCACTCTCCCTGTAGGGAGATGCTAGAACAGTGACGTGCACTCTCCCCGTAGGGAGATGCTAGAACAGTCCATGCCCTGGTGCAATAGCACAAACCGCTCTAGGCCATCGGCCTTATTGATCACCGATCAACCCCGCCCAGGTAAGTATGAATTTCAGCACCTCTCTTCCATCTATATAATCAACAATTTGCTCTATCTTTTGCTCTGTGCCTGTGGGATATACCTTGCCCTAAATTTTAAGGAGAGCAAGCTAAAACGCCGCAGCCTATTCTCGTATTGCAGAGTTCGAGAACATGATTAGCTTGCAATGCGTCCTTTGTAGTCACCGTAGAGGAGCTCGTAGGCTACACTCTGATGAATCATCACAAATGGAGATTTTAGGTCATCTCGTATCTTCGTTGTGCTCAGAATGCTTGTTTGGCTAAGAAGAAAGCAAACCAGCTTATCCAGAGCTGCTTATCCAGCATTCAAATATATGGCTTCTTCCGATTTCTTCTTTTTTGTTTAAATATTTTCGTGCAAGCTCTCATGCCCGATTATCTCACGATTTTCCAAGCTCATCTAATAAATGGTTCTCCGGCATAGGTTTGGGTTTTTGCTGCTAAATCATCGCCACAATTGCATTTGAGATTAAGCTGAAGAAGCAAAGGTCATTCTTCCTGACATCTGATGTCCTTCAGAAATTGCTTCTTAGATTCAAAACGGTTTCTGTGTTCCGTTGCTCTTTGCTTTTTGTCCAGGTTTTGTGTTTGTATTTGATGTATTTGTAACGATCATCTTACTTTCTTTTATCTTACATCAAGTATCTCTAAAGAGGCTTCTCAATTCTTTTTGAAGCAAACAAAATTTTGTATCTTCTCTTTCCATGAATTCTCTCTTGCATGGATGCATCAAGGGGTAATGTATGGATTTTCTTGCTTTCTCACTTTATTATGTCATTTTATTGTCGATCTATCCTTGCTAGGTTGTAGTCCTTCATTTCAAGGGTTTCTTTAAAATGTTGCCTATTAGCCCGAGAAGGGACGTACTTCTGATTCAAGGTACTAGTTTTATAGTTTTATACATTAAAAAAAAAAAAAAAAAAAACTCCTTTATACATGTTATAAGTTCTATGCTGGTTTTACTACGCAATTATCTTTTAGTTAAGTTACCCTTCATTACTGTTATGCTTTTGTTTTCTCTAGAAATCCACTTTGTTCCACCTTCCGGTAATTCCTGCTCAACAAGCAAATCAAGGGAAGCTCCATTACCTTAGAGCTCATTTTCTCCAATTTGATTTTCTTTTTGTATACTATTTTGCGGATAAGCTTTCTAAAATCATGCCCGATGTTGTACATCTTATGCTTGACGTGTACATCTGTATTTGAACTTTGCGACCTAGAATTTTCTCGCCATATATACTATGCATAATTTATAAGTTCAAAAAAAGAAAAAGAAAAAGAAAATGTAATCCACAGTTTGAAGATAAAGCTCCATAAATTTAAGCTAGCGAAAAACCAAATATATCAAGATGCTAGATGCACTGAAGGCTTATCACCAAGATAAAAGAATCCCACCCTTGGAGTGATGTGGACATCCCACAAGGCCCCCTTGGACCGATGTGGACACCCCACAAGGCCATTTGGGAAGGGGACATGCACCGCAAGAAGCCATGAGTACCATATGATAGTCCTAATACGCATCCGATTTCATGTTGTATCACTTTATATCATGTATACCCTTTTATAGGACCTAATCCCTATAAATAGCCATTACTGTGTCTTTTGGACTTTGACTATCTCCTCCTACGACTTGGGCGCCAGCTAGCGCTCATCTTCCAGCAGCTCCGTTGTCACCTTAGTAGCTCGCTCTTTGCCATAGCAGCTCATTCCCAAAGGAAGGCACTTCCATGTTAGTGCTTACCCCCATTGCTCTTTATTTGCTTAGCCCATTTGTGGGCCAACCATAGATGTATGTTCTAGTTAAATGGATGAATTAGATGAGAGACCTACGATGTATGATCTCTTTGGATTACTCTTAAGCTCTACTCATGCATCATGGAGAAGATCTCCTAGTTAGCACTTTGGCCGAAGGGTTAGCTTGCGTTTGTTAGTGTGCTCCTAGTTCTAGAGGTCTTGACCCTAATTCAGCTCTCAAGTTAAGCCCACATGTGATCTGCATGGACCAACTAGTGCAACCAGTATGTATTGTCACGAGTTGTGTAGAAGCCTTCTGCGAGTGGTCTATCTCAACTAGCACCGACGAGCTCCTCTCGCTAGTCGGGGATGTTAGCAATGTGATATGGGGTTAAAGCCCCTCTCAGGAGATGGAGTGTTATCATCGATAAATGGTGTGTTATCCTCCATAAGTCATCACAGGCCTGGCAATTCAGATTTGCTTCTCCGGCCCAACCTGAATCGGCTCACAAGGGTCTGTAAAGCGATTCGAACCTACAGATACCGAAGGGCCCCTAGATTATGCATAACTGGATCGTCGAGATGTACGTTTTGGCGAGATCTAGATCTTGTCGGTAGTATTATGGGTTCTGTTACGTGTGCTATGGTAACCAAGCCCCAAATACTGCATCCAGTGTTCATGTTCGATCCTATCCTCACGGGGATCAGAGAGGGGCGGGCAGAAGTGGAACTCTAGCCTCATCTAACTGGCCACTAGTCAGTACGCATTATTGTCTTAGAAAAGGTCCCCAAATCCTATCCTCACAAGGATCGAGAGAGGGGCGAACATAAGTGGAAACCTAACCTATTTGCATCTAAGTTGAACCCTAACCTATTTGCATCTAACTGGCCAACCATTATTGTCTTAGGAAAGGCCCCGATACTCGGTATCCAAAGCTCCTTTTGTAGGTAATATCTAATAGTAAGTTAGGGCATGCATTGGTGTACAATAAACTTATAGTCTAAGCCTCTTCTCTTTCTAACTTGCATGTTCCTTGTGTATTTGCAAAGCTTGAGTATACATTTTACCGTTACACGTGGTTCACCCCACATATAGGGATCCAGGTGTGTTTTACTGCTATCAGAGCCATAGGGTCTTGTACCTTGGGCTCAACAGCTTAGGTCAATAAAAATGTCTCTTCGCTATGGCCAAAGTAGCCCGAATGCCTCTATTGGAGGTTCACGACATTCCTGTATCATTCTTGACCTATATTCCTGAGTAACACATATACAGTTCCTGTATATAAGTAAACCGTTATGAATTATGTACTCCGTGAGAGGATCTCTTCCATCCTTCTCTACTTGTGCGTAGGGAACAGCAAAGGAAAGGTCATTTCTATACTCTGATTTCATCGACTCTAAATCAACAGTTTTTGCAGCAGGTATGGCATGAATATTTACTCTGCTTAAAGCATCGACAACTTGGCTTTCCTTCCCAGGCTTGTATTCAAGTTGTAACCCTTCAGAATCCTTCATAATATCAATGAGCTTCAATTGTCTGGCATTGATAATACCTTGAGTCTGGATATGCTTCAAACTCTATTGATCAAAATGGGCAGTAAACTTTGTTCTCATGAGGTAATGTCTCCATTCCTTTAACTTATGCACCAAGGCAATTAATTCTTTTTCGTGCATGCGGCTAACATAAGCTAATGGGCCATCTTGCATGAGCACGACGCCAATGGCATTCCACACCAAAAAGGAAAGCTAAGACTGGTTTAGTTGCCATTCATTTCTTTAAAATTTGAAAAGCTTCCTCGGCTTCTTTATCCCATACAAAAGGTATGTCCTTTTTCAAAAACCTATTAAGAGGAAGTGTTGCTTGCAAAATCCTTCACAAATCTCTAGTAGTAACTGCATAGTTGCACAAAAGAGCGCAAGTCCTTGAGGCTCATAGGACAAGGCCAATTGAGAATAGCCTTAATCTTGTCCGCATCCATCCGAATGCACCTTTGGATATAATATGACCTAAATATCCAACTATTTACATGAAGAATCGACTCTTTGACTCATTAACAAATAGTTTACTCTGCGTAAGGAGATCAAAGACCAGTTGCAGGTGTTGTTTATGCTCATCTATAGATTTGCTGTAGATAAGAATATTATCAAAGAAAACAAGAACACACTTTCCAAATACCGTTGCCATAGCCCTTCCCATGAGATGAGAAAATGTCACTGGAGCATTAGTTAGTCCGAACGACATGACTCGGAACACATAATTCCCAAATGTCATTCTGGATGTTGCCTTGTCAATATTCTCATTCTTTATTCATATTTGATGGTATCCGGAATTCAGATCAATCTTGCTAAAGATGCAAGCTCTTCGTAATTCATCAAATAGATCATCAGCTCTTGGTACTGGAAACTTATCTTTCATGATCAGCTTGTTAAGGGCTCGATAGTCTACACACATTTGATACCTTTGTCTTTCTTTTTAATCATAATAACTGGTGCACTAAAAGGAGAGCGACTAGGACGTATCAACTGACGATCCAACATCTCAGTTATCTACTTTTCAAGCTCCAACATCTCAAAGTGACTGACTTTGTAAGGTGCCCTATTTGGAGGTTTTGCCTTGTCTTGCAAATGTATTGCATGATCTTTTGGGCGATAAGGAGGATGGTCCAGAGTTTCCTCATCCTTAAAGAGGTCATTAAATTGCTTGAAGAATTTATACAACTTTAGAGGGACCTGTGATTGAGGATCTAAGTCTCTCAAGTAAATAAAGTATGATTATGCATCACTTTGTATTAACTTCTTTGATTTGAAGTATAAAAATAAAGGTCCCATTTGAAATCCAAAACCAAAATGCAGTTTCAAAGATTGGCCACCAACAATATTGTCACATCCCTTTCACGATAGTTAGGTCGAGTCTCAAATTGCTCCCTCCATCCGAGTCCCAAATCCCTCCTAAATTCACATCCATTGTTCCCAGAGGTGCCAGAATTCAAGGTCTGTCTTCTGAATACTGACCTATTCTTATAGGAGCCATCACAAATTTATTGCACTGGTTGTCGGGTCCCTTTAACCCTTGCATCACTGTAACTTGTGTTTGCAAGTCGTAAATGTATAAGCCTAACTTGTTCGCTAGATCTTGTGAGATGAAATCATACGCCGGACCATCAACAAGCAAAACTGTCACTTCTTTTACTTTTATGTAACCTTTCATCTCAAAAAGCCATGTTAGCTCCATATAAATTGTTCAGATATGCAATCTGCAATCTCCCTCGTTCATGATCAGTAGCAATTTGCTTTGCTTTATTCATTTCTTCTCCATCACGAGCATGGCTCGAATTTAGTGGCCCACCAAACAGGGAAAATTGCCACCCCACATTTAAGTTCCATTTGGAAAAACTGGGACAGATGTCATTCCCAACTTTTTTTCCGAGGACCTTAAATGGACCCCTAATGACGTGCGAATTTTTAGGTGTCCCTTTTTGCGTTAGTTTAGTATTGTTACTTCATGTGGAAAAAAAAAATATCTTTTCGGTGTGGTTACGAGTTACGAGTTTCTCATCTCGCGGTCGAGAAACTCAATACCACTGCCAGATGCTTGAATTGCAAGGTGTTCATTTGTGTCGAACAACGTAGAAGTCAATTCAAATGATGTTTTGGAGCCCAAGACCACTATGTTTAGTAAATCATAAAGCAATAAACTTGAAAGCATCAAATTGTACAACCAATGGAAGATTGTATTAAAATGAACACTTCGATTACACATCGTGCAAGTTTGTATAGCCAATAAATACATCATATAGCAATCTACAGTGGCCTTAAAGACCATGGGGGTCTAGCAGTGACAATAGTTACATCGGGATCGAATACGGAATACAGTATAGGGTCAACCGGTAGACCACTTCGATCTAGCCTCGAAGCCCGTGAAGCAACCTGAAGGCAATAGAAAGCTTCACACGGGGGGTGCCTCATGTACAACTGGTCTGCCCGTCCAACCGACCGGATCTCGGTCAATCGGTGGACCACTTCGATCTGGCCTCGAAGCCTGTGAAGCAACCTGAAGGCAATAGAAAGCTTCACGGGGGGGTGCCTCATGTGCAATTGGTCTGCCCGTCCAACCGACCGGATCTCCCTCCCTGCGCATCCTCTCTTCGATGCCGTGGTCAAAAGCATTGACACCCCAACCTCCATGGATGTCCTGCAAAGCCTGCAAGATCCTCTGCGCCTCATGTAACTTACCCATTTTCTTCTTATCGGCCATGGATCGATCCTTTCCATGGTATTTACGCTCCCTATCCAGTTTATCTCACAACCCGGGTAGAAGCGTTTCTTGCGGGTGAACAAGTCGGGCTGCATTCCAACCTACAAGACACCAACATCATAATCAACAAAGAATGTGCTATTAGTCAGGAAAGGCAAGTCAATCAGACAAAGACTGCCAACCCCATAATTTCATTAAGATTTTGTACACTTTCCTTACAAAAATAACTTTCTCGACTCGCGAGTCAAGAAAACGTAGAGTATCTCATTACAACAGATAATTTACACAAAACAATATACATTGATGGTTTTATGACTAAGTACCATAGAACCTTTCGTCCATGGCCTTCATGATCTTGCTGTTCTCCTCGTCTACTTCTTTGAGCTCAGGATAGCTATTGAGAATGTCAGCCACCCTTATAGAGAACCGGCATAGCCAATAAAATACATAGCGTGTGCCTGAACCAGTCATCCATCTCAAAATTCTCTGGGTTGTACGTCTTGGCCGCAACCAGGTTATCCGAGTTGTGATACCATTTGTAAGGGTTGTCGTCAATGATAACTGTGTTATGCTTGTCGAACTCTTGATGTGCTTTGAAGATGCTTTGCAGTTTTTTCACTATGATAGGCTTTCCCTTTGTGACTTCATGACTTAGATCATTAAGCTGCGCGCACCTTTCATTTCCAAAATAAACTTGAGTGGTATCGTAGATAGGCCAATGGAAGAGAGGACCTTAGAAACATTGCCTTTTTCCATTGAGCTCCAAATGCTGACTTCGAATCCACGTTCAAAGCACCATTCGATCATCTCCTTGGCATAGGGTCGTGCGTAGACAACCTTCCTGCCCATTTTCTTGGGCTTCTGCTTCATGTTGAGCTTGGGGACGTGGTCCTCGTCATACACAGCTGCCAAAACTCCATTAACGTCAAATATTACCAGTTTCTTGCCTGCATCCGGATCCCAATTGCTATCGTTGGGCTCAGACCAGTAATCAAAAATGGGGTCCCACCTTCGGTTGGTATCTTTATTGCGTCCCACCTTCTAATCACCTTCGAGTTCAGACCAGGGATAGACTCTCTTTCAGATTCCTGAATGGGATTTTTGTCAGAATCCACGACACCAGATTTATCATATTCATTAGTTTGGACCTTACTTGGACCCCGGAGCCCAAATCGGACGTCTTCGGTTGGTCTACAGTCTCGTCCTTATCCTCTTTGTTACTGGGAGGGGTTCCCGATACGTGCCTTGATTTCGAAGACTGATTAGAATTCGAAGTCGAGACGTCTGAGGCAGATGGGCTATTCAAGTTTGTATCCATCAGGTTCCTGACAAAGAGAAATGGTGGGAAAGGGATTAGTTGTTGTGCTTCTCGACTCGGGAGTCGAGAAAATCGACAATAAACAATGTAGAGGTTTTCAATGTGCTTACCTTTTTAGAACATTGTCGAGAATTACGTCTGTGACATCCTGATCCAATCCCTGCAAAGCGTCAGTGGAAGTGTGACGTACCCAACTTATCTACGGTGCCCCCACCGTATAGAAGCTGGATCATTCTCCCTTATTGGTCTGGCAAGCCAATCAACGGGCCGTCCATCTGCCTCAGCATCCTTGATACCTATCAAGACTGAGGGGGAAGAACCGGACGTGCCATTGGACCCCGTCTCCCTCGAGGCCTACCTAGCAAAGCGGAAGCAAACAATCATAAGAACAATGAATGAAATACATACAAAGCCACCTCGA
>JAANSK020257741.1:0-12641 GCA_011763485.2 Isoetes engelmannii | reverse complement strand
CCCCCCCCCCCCCCCCCCCCTCATTCTTCTCAAAATGCATTTCTGAAAAATGAACCCACAGACTGAAGAAATGGCGAGATATATATGGGTCTGAGCACCTAGAATATAATCACAAGAGCTAACTGGCATGTAGAAGCCACAGATCAAACTATTCTAAAGTAAGAAAATGTTTTGGCTTGGATCTTCAATGTGTGGAGCCCTACCTAATGTAATTATTATCTTTAACATTATATTGTTTCCTACAAACTTTCAATCTTTGGCTTCTAATTTAGAGCACATGATGTTATCTAAGCAGATCTTCCAATTCACAGGGGCTTGAGTAACTTCTATCCAGCCAATTTGCATCTCAATCAATCCTATATTTTGGTTAATAATTTTTCGGTTTTAGCAGTTATGGCCAGTAGAGATTTCTTTATTTGAAATTTGAGGATGTCCACATTTTCAATCCAAGTAATGACACACTATCTAATGCTTACAAGTGAGAGGATGGATATAAAACACTATAAACAAATCATTGCTACATGGAGTTTGTCCCTTCATAACTATGCTTAAGAATCAATGATATAACCATCATTAGTCACTAGATTTGTTTTATGGATTTGAAATTCAATAATTAAGCTAGAATGACGAAACTAGGATTTTGGATATGAAATGTAGTAATGAGCTACGATAGACTCGCTTGGTTAATGAAGGATATGTTGCATTGACAGAGATCCAAAGGGCGGCCCACTTGGCTAATTGAAGACACATTGCATTTGTGAACGTAGATTGAAGCTATGACATACAAAACGATGATTCATGTGCATCTTGCAATAAGAATAGGGAAGAAGTAGAGGTCAAGTAAAGCACCTCCTTTCATACCCCTTTTGTTGTGCAAATAAAGCTCAAACACAGGAAAAAACCAGATATTAAGCTCGAACACGTAGGAAGAAGTCAAACTTACGCTAAAATTGATCATATAAGTTCTCTTTGATGTGGATAATAAGGCACCGGGGCCTTTGGTCTAGTGGTAACACACTATTCCCAACAATATGAGGTCTCGAGTTTGAGGACGTCTTGAATCGCACTTGAAATTGTTGAGCTTCAAAACCCAAAGACGCAATATAAAGTGGTTGGGGACAGGGCTCAATCGAGGTGGTGTGTGGTCACATGTCCATTTGGATGATGCGGCCTAGGGACAGGGCTCAACTGAGGAATGTAGTGTGGTGTGTGGTCACTTCTCCATTTGGATGATGTGGCCTAGTGACAGGGCTCAACCTAGTAATGTAGTGTAGTGTGTGGTCACATGTCCATTTGGATGCACGGCCTATGATGCGGCCTAGTGACAGGGCTCAACTGAAGAATGTGTGTGGTCACATGTCCATTTGGATGCGGCCTAGTTACAGGGCTCAACCGAGGAATGCAGTGTTAAGAACTTTTATTCTTTGGACGATAAAAATACATTCTCATTTATTCTAAAAGAAATGAGGAGGAAAAGTAATACAACCGAGGAATGTAGTGTTAAGGTAGGGGTAATGTGCCTGTGCAGGCCATTACGCGGGGTAAGGGCTTGGCAAGCCGCGTCAGTGGCGAGCCAGGCCCGCACCCCGCGTGATGGCCTGCACAGGCATATTCCCCAACGTAAAATTAGGGGAGGGGAAATTTCCTCCTCTGTTTCCTTTGTCGTTCCTGCGCTCCATAGCTAGAGCAGAGCTCCAGTTCCGGCGCTCCAGCAGCTAGAGCAGAGCTTTAACGACTTTTCGCCATATTTTTGTTACTTTGATTCGCCAGAAGCGATTCTAAGGCTTCAAGATCGTGGTTCTTCAAGATCGATTCGCCAGAAGCGATTCTAAGGCTTCAAAATCGCAGTTCTTCAAGATCGATTCACCAGAAGTCTTCTAAGGCTTCAAAATCGTGCTTAAAAGGCCAGGAAGCAAGATTTGAGGTTCTGGCGCAGTGTATTGTGGAAACTAAGCAAGAGCTGCTGGATCTTCCAAAAAAAAGGGAAATAAAATTCCCTTTGATCGCAAAGCCGCTGGTTACAGATGGCCATAAAATGTCTATGGTTTTTAATCGGCAGGGGCTTGAGGAAACATAGCCGCTAATCCTTTTACAGAAGTTTGTAAACCACGGCGGCGTGGTATTCAAGATCTTTGTTGTCGGAAACTTTGTTTCTTGCGCGCAAAGAAAATCCCTGCCGGATGTTTCTGAAGAGGATATTTTTGGGTATCGAAACTATGTTCCTTTTGCTCGGATTTCTAACACTCCAGCGGCAGAATCTGATTTGAAGGTGGAGAATCCGCCGGAATAGCTTGTAAGGGAGGTTGCAAAGGGATTGAGGTCTGTTCTTGAGCTTAATCTCTTCAATGTTGATACGATCATGGATGCCAAGGACCAGAATAAGTATTATATTCTGGATTTTGGCCACGCAGGCACGAGCCATGCCATGCAAGCACAGGCCATTACACAAGACATTACAGTTTTTAATATCCCTTGTAATATGGAGAAATTTCCCCTCCCCTAATTTTACGAACTTTTAAATGTTGCTTTGGACGATAAAAATACATTCTCATTTATTCTAAAAGAAACGAGGAGGAAAAGTAATACAAAGTTACAAACCCGCAAACAAATGTGCGAAAATAATAAATTAGCCAGCGTATGATTATATTTGGCTCCCGATTTCAGCCGGAACGCCCTTGACAAATGAAAGCATTGGCGAAATGGGTCCGTAGTAGTATCCAAACCAACAAAAAGTCTGTCTAAAAACGCTCAATTATTTCAGCATCTTGCCTTTTTCATGCATTTCTCTCAATCCTTTCCGTTTTATAACGCAGCCATCGCCATGGATACCAAGCCAGCCGGGGGGAGCCATCTTGTGTGCCAGATCCTGCTGCACATTTTACTCTCGTTGCCCAGAATACAGCTTCTATGGGAGATCCGGCAGTTCTCACAGTGGCCCAAGATGGAAGCGCTCAGTTTTCAACTGTTCAAGCCGCAGTAGATGCTGTCCCCATGAAAAATCAAAACCGCATTGTTATTCGTATTTCTCCTGGGATTTATAAGCAGCCTATTCATGTGCCCAAGACAAAGGACTTCATCACTTTTCATGGCAGCAGTGCTGAATCCACCATTTTAAGTTGGGGAAATTGCGCCACTAACATAAATCATCATCAGGCATGTGGTTTTTGCACTGCATTAAAATATCGTGTCTTGTTTTACTAATATAAGGGGATGTTGATGATCTTTTTGCTATTTTGATGCCAGGATTCTAAGTTGATAGGTACTGGAACATTTGGTTGTGGCACTGTCATTGTGGAAGGTGGAGATTTTATAGCTGAAGGCATCACTTTTGAAAATTCTTGTCCTCAGGTATATATGCTAATTCTAAATGCTTTTTTGCATAGGTGTTAGTAGTGTCTTATTTTAATTGATATGGTAAATCTCTGTGTGGCATGGTAAAATTGTCTCCATGGCATAGCCGTTATCTTGACATCTTGTTTTTTTGTATTACTTAAAAAGGTTGTTTCCATATGACTGTTACGCTGAAAGATAAACTCATTACGTAAAGGTTAGCTCTTATATGACTGCTGCATTGGAAGATGAACTATGCGTCCGTTAATTCCAGAACATTACTTTCTACCTGACTGTTACTTAGAAAGATAAAGCTCCTTACATCGTTACGTTAATTTCAGAACATTAGTTTCTACCTGGCTGTTACTTAGAAAGATAAAGCTCCTTACATAGTTCAAAATATATCTTTAAGTTGTCTTCATGGCACAGTGAGTATTCTAGAATCTTTAAAGCCTCTCATTTAAGTACCTAAAAGGGTAAGTTTCTACATGACTGTTACATTGAAAGATAAAACTCCTTACATGGAAGGTTAGACACGTTAGTTCCAATGTGACTGTTAGTTGAAAGATAAACTCCTTAGATTCTTCAATTCTAGATTCCAGTAACATGAAAGCTTGGTGCCTGCATGGGCTATTACATTAAAAGATAAGCTCCTTACACCTATTGATAAGGCATTCGACTAACAGTCTAATTTTATGGTTTGCCTAGTTATGTCACGTTATTGTTCAGACTTCTTAAGTTCTGCTCTTAATATGCAGGGTTCTGGCCAAGCTGTGGCAATACGAGTTACCGCGGATAAATGTGCCTTCTATGGTTGTCGCTTTTTGGGATGGCAGGTCTAATAAAGTTTTGATAAAAGTATTAGGCTTATGGCTAAAATTGTGCTATGTTTGTAATTCTACACAGGATACAGCTTATCTTCATTTTGGGAGACAGTATTTTCGGGACTGTTATTTTGAAGGCAGTGTGGACTTTATATTTGGAAATGCCACGGTACTTCTGGAGCATTGCCATATCCATTGCAAATCAAAAGGGTTTATCACTGCTCAACAACGAAAAGACCCTTCTGAGACTACTGGTTATGTTTTCCTCAGGTGATTTTTCAACTGCTTCTTTCATCTGATCTACATGTGTATTAACTCAACCAGCACCTCAATATTATTGCAGATGCGTAATTACTGGCAATGGTAGCGACACTCCGTATATGCATTTAGGTCGTCCATGGGCTCCTCATGCTAGGGTACTTTTTGCTTATACATGGATGGACAGCTGCATCATGCCTGTAGGCTGGAACAACTGGAATAATTCTGAAAATGAGAAGACAGCTTGTTTTTATGAATACAGGTACTGTTCTACATCTAAATTATATGTTTACCCTTGTTTTCGAGTCCCTACCAGTTCATAATGGATTGATTTCCTTCTACTCAAACTGGTCTTTTAAGCAGATGTTTGGGTCCAGGGAGCAATTTAGGAAGACGTGTTCCTTGGGCTGGAAGATTGAATGAATCAGAGGTGGCAAAGTTCTGTTCAATTTGCTTCATTGATTCAGACCAAACTTGGCTGAACTGTATTGGCAAAGGCCCACCATCTGTTCCAATCCCCCTGTCAGTATGGCAGAAGAGTTGATGAATAAGCTCTCAGAATTTATGGCTAAAACTCTCTCTTAATATGCATTATGAGGGCACTTAATACCCATAACTAGTTAACATTCTATGACTCAGTGCAATTCCAAGGCAGGGATTATGGATAACCACGCAAAGCTATTAATTGCTGGTGAGTTTTCGCTTAGCTAAACAAAAAACCAACATCCAAACTATGCTGGTTCTAAAATATTTCAAATCAAAGTAATCGATATGTAGCAGTAGCGGTAGTATCACTTAAATAAATGTGCCAAAATACACAAGCAAGGGGCCTTATTGGACTCTATTGGACTCGTGTGTTAAAGTAGAGTCCTTGTTATTCAATCATGTTTGATAATTGGAGCAGTATTTATAATTAGTCATCGGTCATTATTTGAGGAGTATTGATGATTAGTTATTTGTAATTCCACCCATATAAGATCGATAAGGTGGTTATCGATCTTTGCCTCGACTGATAAAAAGAAATGCATGAAAATACACAAGCAAGAAAGTCCTTAAAATCCATATTTATCCTTGCATAGTGTCCATAATTAGTTTTGTTTTGTGTTTTAATTGGTAATTCAAGCTTCAAATGCCATAAAGGAGCTTATAGAAGGTGATGTTTAGCGTTAGTTGGGATGAGTTGGGGATGTTCATGAACTATAATAGGATTTGTAGGATAGTGTAGGTTGATTCCATTAGCATTGATACAACAAAAACCTTATAATTCCCCATAAAACCCCTTTTTCTTCGAGTGCATAATCCAAACCAGAGGTGCCTCTTACACCGAGAGCTGTTGGATACGCAGATTTATGAGTTGTGTCTGCCTTTGGGTTGCATATAGCAGCACAGAGAGCTGTTAGATACGCATATTCACGAGTTGTGTCCAACCTTTGGGTTGCACATAGTGATCATAGGTATGCTCCCACCTTTAGGTTGTAAATAGTGATCCTTGTTTCGGGGGCATGATCCCATAAAATGGGGTATTGGATATGCAGATTTACAAGTTGTGTCTGCCTTTGGTTTGCATATAGCGATCCTCGTTTCTAGGGTGCCTCCGGCACAGAGAGCTGTTGGATACACACATTCACGAGTTGTGTCCGCCCTATGGGTTGCAAATAGTGATTCTAGTTATGCTCCCACCTTTGGGTTGCAACCGGAAGTTTCCTACAACTGTTATCTAGACTAAAAATATATACACATAATTAGCACCACAATTTGCATGGTTTATTATTATAGAAGAAAATTAATTTACTATTCCATCTTCATGAATATAAATGTATCCAAAGTTTGACAATCAAACAATAAATCTGAAGATGAATCCTTCATTCAAAAGTTTTCTAGATCCATCTTCTAAGTTCTTCAAGCTCTAACGTAAGTATTGCATGTCTTATATCAAGCTATCTTATATTAGGATCTTATAAGAGATTCAAGCTCTAAAGTAAGTATTGCATGTCTTATATCAAGTTGCAGTATATCTTGTAAGAGCAGAAAAGAAAATCTTTGTATAGTTTTGTTGAAGAATAGACATGAAATACATCTATAAGAGCAAATAGAAAAAATATGCACGTCATTGTCATGAGCCTACGCCAAGAATACAAGAGAAATATGCAAACAATTATAATATATCAAAAAAGAGATATGTACAATAGCCTGAAGGGCAATCAACACAAGAACCCGAGCTGGAATGCGCGTGAATGGAAACAAGAGAGCAAGAACTCGAAGAAAGAACTTGAACTGGAGGAGGAGGCTCACAATTGGTGTTGAGTCGGAATGGTTTTGCTATCCTCAAACTCCTCTATTTATAGTACTCCACTGCATGAGCTCGAACTGTAGATGGTCGCCACCTAGCATAAATGCATGCCCGCCACTTGGCTGCCATGCATAATGCCCAATGCATGATGACACCTGGCAATGACACCTAACAGAAACGTGGCCGATATATGATAGACCATTTCATGTGACCATTGAACAAGAATAGCCTAGTTGGCAAGAGCAATGGAATATAAGTAAAAGGTTAAGGATTCGAATTCTTTTTAGTTACGTTGGAGATGTGTGATGACCGTCATATGGTCATCACACTACTCCCCCTTTTTTCATGGCGAGTTCCCACAAGCCAAAACTTGCAGCCTCCTGGATCAAAGGTAAAAGTTGGTAGCATTGCTACTTTTGGATTACCTTTCATGCAACTTGTCGCCAACAATGAAGAGAGAAGTATAAAAGTGAGATCAAGAATGTGACACGGAACAAAGACTAAAATAGAAGCACAAATAGGACTAGAGTTGAAATTCCTAGTAGAGGCAAAACTGCATCTATAGCCATAGTTGAAGCTGAGGCTTGACCTAGAATCTCAGTTGGAAGTGGAGCACGGATTAGAAGAGGAGCTAGAGCTGTAGTAGGAATAACTAGATCAAAGCTAGAAGTAACACATAGAGGTGAGGTAGAAAGTGGAGCTGGACTTAGATCTAGGATAGGAACTGTAGGTCCTGGTGGAGTGGAAACTACAGTAGAGTCTAAGCCAACAATGTGATAAAAAATGGGAGCTAGAGTAGGAGAAATAACAGAGGTAGCGTCAACAACATCAAAAGCTAGAGCGATATTTGGAATAGAAATTTGAGCAAGGGTGGAATTGGATGGCACCTTCGGAGTATCACAACATCATGAACCGCACAGGTATGGGGAACTTCAATTGGAACCATATTCGAATCTGGAACTAAAACTTCAACTAGAATTGAAATCGAATCTGGAACTGCAACTGGAGTCGACTATGACTTCTCTTGCATAATATCATGATGCTCCTCATTCCTGCCTTGCATTGTTTGAAACTGATCAAACAATATTGTAACTCTCTGAGTCAAATCATCACTCTGGTGCTGCTGCTTTAACACAGTTATCACAGTCATTAAGAACCATTCAATGAATATATAGTTTAATTCTCTTTATCATGGACGCATTATGGGCCATGATTCATGGCAACACAAAGTATACTTACTACAGAACATTGTGCTTTAGTTTGATGGTATGTTAAGAAGATAATTGTTTCCAGATGGTAAACCTTGAGGATTTGAGAATATTTCGAGCCAAAATAGACCAACCTGAAACACATAAACACTATATTATTGTCAGGGGTTTCTTGCACTCCGATTACAACTACCATCATTCTAGTCTAAAATAAATCAAATAACTAAATACGAGAGGCAACTCAAGCATTCTTCGTACATGAACTGGGGGCATGCCTAGAGAGGTCAAAAGCTTAGCAAGGGAAGGCTTTCGAGTCTGCAAAGCTTGGCGAAAGCATTATGTTGTTCTATAAAAACCATACTAGAAAAACAAGTTGTCTGTAAAAAAAAAACATGTTCAAACTGTGACAAGCAAGATGGCATGTGACCATATGCATTTTTAACTCTTCCCATTGCATATGGTCTAGTGGCAGGACCTTAAATCGCCACACCCGAGGTCATGGGTTCAAACTTGGTCAATATCGGTCTAGTAATGGGGAACCTAAAAACTTCAATTGCCTCGAGGTCACGAGTTCATGTATGATCAATTGGTCTTGTGGTAGAGACCTTAAACTTGCCATATGTAATGGATAATCACATGCAAAGCAGCTCCTAGTATAGAATTGGAATGATCGCGCCTAGGAGTGCATAGAATTGGAATGATCGTGCCTAGGACTGCATTGGCTTCTATGTGAATTGGAATGATCGTGCCTAGGACTGCATTGGCTTCTATGTGATCTGTAGAATAAAGTGAAGTAGAATGCAATCAAGATCAAATCATGAAGTGACGATGAATAGACTGACGTCCTTCAATAAAAAGAATTGTAGAGAGTAAAACAAAAGAAATAAATGATTCAAAAGATAGCCAAAATCACACAAGGGCAATGCCAGAAAAGGGGCATGATTACTCTATGTTCAACTTGAATCTTATTCGCTATAGCCAATCACTTAGAACATAATGAAATGAACAGCAATACAAATGCCATCCACCATTCTTGTGGGCGGGACGAATCTAAAAAGGGTAAAGAAATGGGGGCAATGAATCCGAGGTATTGCCAGGCAGGACAAATTTTTCGTCCACTTGGATGCTCCATAACACCTAACACATATTATCAAAATGCATAACAACCATTGACATTAATCATATCCCCTTTGACCCTTGTTTTTTTGTTGCATATGTGCATGAGGTATGCCTTCGACCATCTAGAGTTGTTGGATAGGTATACTTGTGAGTTGTGCTTAAAAGCACGATTTAACTAATTAGAGAAATCTGGTTTCTCGTTGACAAGAAAATAGGTTGTGGTGACCGCCTAAGAACAAAAATGTTTTTCTTTTTGACCATAATGCAACGGTATATAACACATAATCTAGTCGAAATCTTAATTGTGGGAAATCGATATTACATGGTTATCCTTATGGTAATTGAAGAACTTAAGCACCACAAAACTAAAGGAAGTGCTTGAGCAGATCGAGATGACAATCATTTTGAATAGCTAAACATGGAAAGAAAACATCATGGTCACAGTAATTTAATAAAAAATTCCTATACAAATAAAAGAAAATATTAATTTGCGAAGATTGCCTTCGCGATCTATTGGAAACATAATACTTCCATTTTTTATTTTTATTTTATTTTTTTAAAATTGAAGGCAGGATTTTTATTGATAAAATAACATGGTACAACCTTATTCGAAGCCTCTTCTAGGCTAGATATACAATAAAAGCACCAGACCCAAAACTAGAGAGGTCGGTGAGTTCCCTACTAACTTAGTACTCTATGACGAGACTACTCATCTTCTTTGAAGCCCCTGGTACTACAGCAGATACCTCCAGCTTCTTCTCTGGGCTGCAAATACTATAGGAGTCTCCATAATATTTCCCCCATTAGCTGTACCTCAGCCTTCCTTTCAAGTTCAGGAGTCAATGGCCCTAAATGGCCTGATAGGAAGAACCAATTGATCAAAGAAGCCCATATTAAATCAAATCATAGCTGCAACTTTCAAAACCAGCTCCACTGCCCAAAGGTCCCAATGATGAACCTGACCACTCAAAGCACCCATCCGTAAGATGCTTCAACCAAACCAAGAAGGTTCCTGCGCGTTAACTCGGCCCCGGTCTCAACTTGAACCAGACCTACTGAAACCATAACAGGCTTTGCTGAAGCATGGGTCCTGGACTCACTGCGTTCGGGCCTCCTTGTTCTCCCGCCCAAATACTGTATAAGATTTAATAAGTAACTGCATCAGAGCTTTGGTTGAGCTAGTTCTCTTATACCGGGTCGAAGTGTGGGGCCCTGTTATATCCCCCGCCACATGGAATGACTTAGAACAGGTACAGAAGGCTTTCTTGGAATGTACACTTGGGGTAGAGCACGGTTCCATATCAGATACTGCTACAAGAAACGAGTTTCCTCCCCCTCTAGAGGGCAGCAGTGAGCCGCCCCCGAGGGGTTCACCTATATAAGATACATATATGCCATGTGCGTGCTTGGGGTAATAAAAAAGCCCATCTTCTACGCATATCGGAGGCAATAAAACACACTTTTTTATAAACCCCTTTTGGTATAATAACCTTATCAAATACGAAAAAGGTAATAAAAACCCTTTTTATAATCTCCTTATGGTATTATACGTACTCAGAAGGTAATAAAAAAACCCTTATGGTGCACTCATGTGGTTCATACCACATACACTATGTGAACCCCCCTTGGAGCCGCCATGTTCTTTATTTTCAGAAGGTGGTTTGTATGGGTGATGCTCGCCTCTCCAATATGGTCTTGACAGTCGCAATGGGTCCGCATTGCCTCAATCCTGTTGGAAGGACAAATGGGCCCAATGGCTTTCCCGATGGAACATCCAGACACACAGATGCATGCAAGTTCGCACAAAGAAGGATCATGATGAACTGAAACAATATCTCCATGCTTCTTTTCTTAGCACATTGTGGGATGCAGAGGCTCTGGCACACGTCAAACTGGCACACTATCGGCAACAGGTGAACCCCATACTCACAAGGGGCCCGTACCCATACTTGCACATCCCTTTGCCCATGAAGAAGCGCAGACTCATCCATCGACACAGGTGGGCATTGCCTCCATGTTGAAACAAGACGATGGGCTCGAGAGGCATGCGAAGACAAGATCTGCTAGTGCTGCCACCAAGGTGCTGTTGAGGATGAACACCACGCTTTGCAGGCTTGCCGAGCCTATTAACAGATCCGAATGGGATATCCTCAACTGGTAGTGCCTAACCAGCACTTGCATCTGTTATTAAGCACAAACTCAGTGGGATCTCTCAGGTCATACCTTCAGGAGGTCATGCGGGCTCAACTGTGCCCATCTGCGCCATAACTGAATTCTGATATAAGATTCTACAGTATACCAGCAAACTTATGACTGCCAAGGTTTTTCCCTCGAAACCCTTCGGGGCGGGGGTTTTTTAATTCTGGCTGTAATACGATTGCTATTCTATCTTTGCTTGGGTCCCATAGGCCAATTGGTCTTCGTGGATGATAAGATACATTCTATTTTATTCTGTTCTATCGAAAATATTATACATATATCGCAATTCATTTCATAATTCTAACCTCTTTGAAAGAGTTTCTGATGGAATCATATAAAAACGACAACCAGATGGTCTACACACAATGGCCGTGGTGATTTCATTGAGTCTTTGGACTGATTGGGGAGCAATGTCGAGTTCATTGCAATTCTTATGACATGTGCCTGTCCTACAACAATGGTCCGCGACGTATCCACACTACTACAGAAACAGTGTATAGCGACGTCCAATCAACGTATCAGAGACGTTAGACATCGCATGTAAACGTCGTAAACACGTTGCACGGACGTAGCAAATGACGTCGCCTAGGATTCGTCGCCGCGCGACGTCACGTCGCAGGTGAAACGTGATTTGCGACGTCATTGACGTCGTTGTAACGTCCTCAATACGTCGCACATATGTCGCTGGTACGTCGCACATGAGACGTCGTTTACGACGTAATTTGCGACGTGTATACAACGTCTGGAATGTTGGCATGACGTCCTTAATACGTTGGAGTTACGTCGTTAACACGTTGCTTTCACGTCAAATATGCAACATCGTTTGTAACGTATTGTGCGACGTGTTTGCAACGTCCAAGACGTTGCTGGCACGGCGCACATGAGACGTCATTTACGACATAATTTGCGACGTGTATACGACGTCTGGAACACTGGTGTGTGACGTTCTTAATACATTGGAATTAAGTCGTTAACACGTTGCTTTCACGTCGAACATGCAACATCGTTTGTAACCTATGGTGCGACGTGTTTGCAACGTCCAAGAGAAAGAGAAAACATTGTTAACCATGAAATCATTTGGTTAACAAGAGAGAGAGAAAGCATTGATGATTTATATATAGCTCAAGCTTAAGCTGCCCAGGGATTTGAACCCTAGTATTCCATTTCCTCAATCCAGCTAGTTATGAAAACGTCACAAATTAATTATCACTATATACATGAGAAAATAGGAGAATTTTCAGATAGCTAAAAATCATTACATCCAGCTTGGCAATGCACGACACTATACTGCACCAACACTATACTGCACGACACTACGACTTGACACTAGGCCTGTAGCACTTGGCACTTGGGAGAATGAGCATTTGACTAAAGATGTGTTACTCTTACCTGAATCTCAGAATTAGAACTCAG
>JAANSK020257730.1:0-12641 GCA_011763485.2 Isoetes engelmannii | reverse complement strand
AATAAGTTAATCAAGCACATAGCCACAACAGAAAGTAGTGAAATTATGCAAGCATGGATGAGAAGTGGTGCACTTACCGGAACCCATAGCCAGATGGCACATGGCTGCCACTGTGACTACCAGAAGCAGAGAGTTTTTTTGTAAGGATAAATTCGGTCAGTGCCATAGACCTAAAGCTATACTCTTTGTAAAAAACGTAAAGAGGTCAGATCAAATCACCAAAATACATTTAAGCAAAACAGAAAAAACTATGAGATTTTCAGAGATAGAAGCAGTTGCATACCTACCTTTAGTCTCACGTTCTCCAACCATGGTGTTACATCGATCTCCCATTTACAAAATTGCATTGTGAGAAGGTAAACAAAGAAGAAAAACTCTGCCAACCACAACTGGAAAAAAACTTGGAATGATATCAACCACTCTGCTTGGCTATGGCGACGAAGCAGAGCAGCGTCCAAACCTTGATACGTCCAAATTGCTTTTTTTCTTTTAGTATCATCAAATGCTCCCGCACATTCAATAAACCTTAAGAGATCCTTGCAAATCCCTGCTGCTAGTTTGAGAAAGGGCATAATGGCAACAGAGTTTTGATTCATACAAGAATCTAGATTTCCAACGACCTGCAGATCCGGAACAGTTCTAAATCGATTCATCTGGATTATCATCGACACATTGGACAGTCGTTTTAGCACTAAGGCTCTGATTATATACACGTCAGGCAGCCAAATCTGGCATTCACCTGCCCCTGTTCTGCAGCCTTCAGTGGCTATGCCAAATCCGGCTATGCCAAATCCAGCCATATCCGGTCTGTTCGACATATTTAGCAAAAAAAGGCCTTGGACGTTGAAAAAAAAAGGCCTTAGGACGTCGAAAAAAAGGCCCTAAGCTTGGCCGTCCCTAATCTATAGCCAATGCAAAAGTCGAAAAAAAGGCCCTAATCTTGGCCGTCCCTAATCTATAGCCAACGAAAAGGCAGAAAAGGCCTTGGACGTTGAAAAAAAAACCCTAATCTTGGCCGTTGATGTGGTATAATCCTGGCCGTCCGATCTAGGGCTGCACCCCTCCATTACACTAAAACATTATAATATAGGATTCTAACTTTTACCCTCAATTTATCCTTTATGCCAAACAACGCTAGGCACCCTTACTACCACTACTACTACTAGTAAGGAGGGAAAGGAAATATAGGGGAGCGAGCTCGCCTGACTTGGCTATGGACAACGACAAGGCTATGGACAACGGCAAGGCTGACTTTTACCCTCAATTTATGCTTTATGCCCAACAACACTAGGCACCGTTACTACAAGATGATGCAGATCAACCTGAACCCAACAACGCTAGGCACCGTTACTACAAGATGATGCAGATCAACCCGAAGAACTATGTACAAAAGTTTCTAATTCGAGAGAAGACCCTGGAATTCCCTGTGTCTTCTGGATCCGGAAAAGTGCCGATTTCCAAGAACGGGAATCGCTGGGAATTATTCATGAAAGTCATCCACGTCTTGAACGTAACTTATATTGATGCCTGATACCCGGATTGGTTGGCCTTTATGCAAGCATCATATTGTGCCTGATTTTTACGAGCCACATAGTAGCAACGGAGGGAAAGGAAATATAGGGGAGCGAGCTCAGCTTGAGCTCGCCGGACTTGGCTATGGAGAACGACAAGGCTGTTACGACCCTTTCAAGCTGCTTCGTCGGACCAAAGCGCCCTTCCCCGGTCCCTTCCTTCCGCCTTACCGTCTTTGATTTGCTTATGTCCCGCTGCCCCTTTCAAAAACGAATTCTTTTCTATCGGTCTCGGCATTCTGTGCCTCTTCTTCAGCAAAGCTTACCCGAAGCATTGCTTCATTTTTTTCCTCTAGCAGGTAGAATCCATCCTTCAGACGGTGGCCAAGCCCAACTTATTTGCAGCGACGAAGGAGTTTTCTTCTCTGAAGCATCCACAGATGCTACTCTTGATGATTTAGGGGATTTTCAGCCTTCTTTTTTCACCGATCAGCTCATCCAAACAGGGGATTTTAGGGCAACTCAGCCGTGGAAGCCAGAGACTCCTCTGTTATGCATCCAGGTTTATATCTGTTACATCTTGCTATTTTCTTCGTTCTTGCATCGCAAAATTCCCTGTTACGATTAAATAAGACGTGAATGTCTAATTTTATGATCAGATTAGTTGCTAGAAGTTTTAAAGATCTGTTTTGCAATAAATTATTTTCTTCTGTCCGTTCTTGATTGAATGTTGTTAAAGAAGACGGGATTTGTTCTTCTCATTTTGTGATCAGAAGTTTTAAGTTTTTTTATGGGCCTAAACTTTCTCATTCCTTTAAGCAGGTTACAAGTTTTGCCTGTGGAGGCGCTAGTGTAGGATTTGCGTATTCACACCATGCGGCAGATGGCCTATCAATATGGCAATTCTTGAAATCATGGGCAGAAATTACTGCCGGCAAATCCCTCTCTTTCCTTCCCCTTGTTACATATGATTATTTTAGATCAGATGCTCAAGATTTCAAGTTTCCAGAACGAGAAAAAGAAATTCTTCATGAGAATAAGGATGAGAATAAGAATGCTGATCCAGTTGTTGTAAGTTCTTTTAACTTCGATAAGCAAAAGATAGAGAGCTTAAGATCTAGCCTATCTTCCAGCTTCACTTCCTTTGAGATTATCAGTGCCCACATATGGCATAAGATTACCCAAGCAAGATGCTTGCCTCCTTCTGCAAACATAGAAATTACTATGCTGTTAAACTGCAGAAAGAGGTTTTCTTCTCTACCAGCAACTTATTTTGGAAATGCATGTCTGGGAGCATGGAATAAAACCACTGTGACAGAAATGGATTCCAAAGGATTGCATTTTGCAGCAGATACAGTGCATAAGACTATAAAGGATGCCACTGCTGATCGATTACAGGGATTTGCTAATTTTCTTGAAGATGCGTTTAGTGGCAAGGCATCATTTCCAGATCTTGAATCCTCAAATTCTTTGCTGATTGCTGGATCACATAGGCATCCCCTATATGAAGTTGATTTTGGATTTGGGAAGCCATTGGGATGCAGCTATGGAATGGACGATTGGCAAGATGGCAAGGCTTATCTGCTTCCTGGAATTGGAGGAGATGGAATACATGCCACCATTTCATTGTTTTCCAAAACCATGCGAAGATTGAAGCAAGATCCAGATTTCTGCTAAATGTGAAGTCTGAAAATAAATAGCAATGCCATCACTGCAGATTCCAAGCTTGCTTTTGCTTTAAGTACGGTGTCTCTGTTCTTTTATTCGCAGAAAGGAAAGCTTCTGTTAAACCGCTAAAAGATTTAATATTATTTGTCAACGCTTTTTGTCCCTGCTGAAGCACTTAATAATTAATATAGAACTAAAAACGTGTGCCCAGCGATGCCGAGCATTAGTTGTGGGCGACATAATGTGGACGGGAAGGGGGTCAGCCATTCTTGCTGCCCCCTCCACCTGCTAAATCCGGCCAGGTGGAGGGGGCAGCAAGAATGGTTGACCCCCTTCCCTTCAACGGCGTCGAGCAAACAAAAACTTGCAGAAGCAGATCGTCTTGCAAGAATGAAGACCCGATTTTCATTCTGAGCAAGAATGGAGACCAAGTTTGCTTGATGTAATAGGGTTTATAGATGGAATAAACAAGTATACAATGTAATTATGCCTATAGATGTAGTAGACTTGATAAATCACCACAGAAGGAAGGAAGTATATTTTAACGTCGTAGCACTAGCCAGCGTCCTAAGAACATACAACGGCACATGGCATGTATTTTAACGTCGTAGCACTAGCCAGCGTCCTAAGAACATACGACGGCACATGGCATGTTCTTGCAACCCCCCTTCAAGGAGCACCGCCCCCTACAAGTATACCAGGGGCCATAGGTCCTAGGATGCCAAGATCCTAGTGAGGTTCGAACACGAGACCTCAATGTGTTAGACGAGTGGACTAACCACATGACCAACACGAGTCTATCTATATAATAATTGGGGGAGGCTATTAGCACGGCACCTTGGTTCGGGAAATCTTTTAAAGTATGAACCGCAGATTTCCTGTTGGATCTAGCCCACCCTACCACTTCTATGCTCGCACTCCATTCGTGCCAGAAGTAACCACGAAAATTGCTAATTTTAGCAGATAATTTTCCTGCTATTTCAAGATTGTAGTGTGAATTTTCAGATCCACACGGTAGGTTACAGGGGTTCCGGGGAATTTCCCGAACCAAACTATCTTAAATGCTATGATTTTCTACTCTAAAATTTTCTACTCTAAAATTCATCTAAAACAGTAAACATACATAACAAAAAAAAATAATAATAATAAAAGTAGGGGCCATGTCATGATCGTAATAGCCCTCCCCCCCCAAACCCCATTATTATGTGGGCCAATGGCCCGGGGAAGGCCATTAAGTCGTGCTCACCCTAACGGCTTGCCAAGGCCTTATAGGGCGTAATGGCCTCCCTCGGGCCATTATCCCTTCCATAATATCTTATTAAAACTAAATCCGAAATGGCCTCCCCGGGCCATTATCCCTTCCATAATATCTTATTAAAACTAAATCCGAAGGCAATGGCCTCCCCCGGGCCATTATCCCTTCCATATTATCTTATTAAAACTAAATTCGAAGGCAACGGTTACGTTGTACTCAGGTTCAAAAAACTTTTTAACCTCCACCAGATAATTTGCCGCCTATATAAACCGGATATAAATATAACAAGATATAAATATACCGGATTTTACATTAAACTACGTTTTTTTCTACCAGGATTTTTCAAAGCATCCAAAAATTTAGACCAGCAATTTCTGAAATGAACCAGACAAACAAAGATATTGTATTAGAATATCTAGCATAATAAGTAATAGAGGGTCTTTTTGTAATTTTATACGTTTTTTTATAAGATTTTACTATAATTTAATATTGTATTCGAGCGAATATACTTATACATAAATTTAGAGTGTGCATAAGCTCTTGTCAAAGGTTTGACCCCATTCAAAAAACAAAAATCTGAATTATGGGTGCAAGGCTCAAGAGATTTATTTTCTTTTTCCTTTAAGCATATAACAAGTTTTGCCTATGGAGGTGCTAGTGTAGGATTTCTTTATTCTCACTATACAGCAGATGGCTCATCGATATGGCAATTCTTGAAATTATAGAAAAAAATTATGGTCAACAGATCCCTCTCTTTTCTTCCTCTTGTTACATATGATTATTCTAGATCAGATGGTCCCATTACTTCACCTCAAGATTTAGGATTGAAGTTTTCAGAACAACAAACATTTTTTTTCATGAGAATAAGAATGTTGATCCAGTTCTTGCAAGTTCTTTTAACTTTGAGAAGCAAAAGATAGAGAGCTTAAGATCTCACTTCCTTTGAGATTATCAGTGCACATATATGGCATAAGCTTACCCAAGCAAGATGCTTGCCTCCTTCTGTAAACATAGAAATTACTGTGCTGATAAATTGCAGAAAGAGATTGTCTTCTCTACCAGCAATTTATTTTGGAAATGCATATACGGCAGCATGGACTAAAACCATTGTATCTAACGGCTGAAGTAACTGGAAAAAAGTTTGGAACCCCTTTTTTTTTTTTTAGGGTAAGAGTGTTTTTTTTAATTCATAATAATATAAAGTACAGAGAGTCGCCAAAATCGGACAGATAGAAAGCTTTAAAGCCAGTATTAAGCAACCCTATATGCATCATAGATATGTGTACTTTGAGATATACCATTTCCACAACACCATGATGGTAGAGAGGCTTGACATCATAAATTGCTCAGGTTGTTTCCTCTATTGTCCCCAACATTATCCCCAACACTTGGGAATAAGTCTTCACAGCTCATCCAGTGACATTTAAAGTGGCTATAAAAGCCTTCAATATTGCCAATTCTGTCCATCCCATTATGGTAATTCACCCCCATTTTTCTATGGTGGGACAAAGCCATTAAAGCTACCTCCATATTAAAGAGATTCTTAAGCTTCATAATAGAGGTGATTTGACCCCCCAGAGAGACATCACAACGATGTTTCCATATGACCCAAAGGGCCACACTAACTAGAGAAGCATTGATGGAGTCTCTGTCCGAGATCAATGTAACATTAGGCCACCCAAGATGGTGTATTTCTAGTCCCAAAATAGGGCATATCCAATGCCAGAACTCAATAATCTTAGGACAAAAAAAGAGATGCGAGAGAGATTCACTAGTCTGACATCCAAGAGGACATTGCTCTGCCGTTAAAATTCCTCTACGGACTAGCTTCTCTTTGGTATGGAGACCTCCTTGGAGAGCTTCCCACCTGAAAATTTGTATTCTCCTCGTGCATAGAGTTTTCCATGAATTTGCTAGGAGAATCTTAGCCACTGATCCATTCATTTGAATCCTAGCTTCAACTTTAAGAGGAGAATCATCACAGAGGGCCCGATAGATTCTAGCTACAGTGTATGTCTCTTTACCTGCACGAGACCACTTTTCCTCAGGATCATTAACACCAGAGGAAAACTTAACAGTTTCCAAATTTTTTCGTAAAATCTTTCTATCTCCTTCTCCTGCCCTTTGCACTTTAAGTATAAATTCCATCCACGAGATCCACCTACCACTCACCTAGAGATGTTGCAATTTTATAATCCCATGGTCTCTCCATTTCTTAAAAAGGCGAGGATGGACTAATGCCAAGGGGCGGCCATCCTTTTCCCATACACCAATATTCCAGAATATACTAATTTCTCCAGCCTCCTTAGGTACAGCCAAGGGGGAGCACACTGTTTGCACCTCCCTCAAAGCATGACGAATTCGCCTCATCACTGGCGAAGTGCCAGGGGCCACCTTACAGTTATAGAAAGAGGCACCTAGAGCATCCCTAGGGAGAGATGGTTTACCCTGAATCTTGCACAAGTCAAACCAATACTTAACAAATACCAAAGCAGGAGATGTATCCCCTTGTAAGATTCGCCAGACAAATCTGGCTGCTAAGGCTTGAGCCTGCGTAAAAGGATCCTTACAACCTAACCTCTATCCTTTCTATCCCTGCATAACTCGGACCATGCAACGTTAACCATGCCCCTCCAAATGAACTTTCTTATAATGACCTGTATCTGGTTATATATTCCTTTCTGGGCTACCAACACTGACGAGAAATAAATATGACGCTAGCCAGTACTCATTCGCAACTGTTACTCTTCCTGCTATAAATAGGCCTCTAGCAGACCACAATCCAACCTTCTTCCTGAGTTTGTCTAAAATAGGAACCCAAAGGCCCTTTGCACTATCTGAAAGAGTAAGCGGCAAACTTAAGAGCTTAATTGTTTCCCCTTCAGCCACCACTGGGAAGCCCAATCCCTTAGCACGAGGATTGATGTGCCCCTCTAAAGCCCATAGGACTGTACACTTGTTGGCATTTAACCCAATACCAAATATAACCTCAAAATCAGTCAATATCTAACGAAAAGACTGAAAACTATCATCATCATACCTGAGAAACATAAATGTGTCATCCGCGTATTGCATGATTGTAAGCTTCCCTGTCTCGGTAGAACCAGGCCACTGAGGCCCCCTTCCAAGGCTCTGAGGTTAACCATCCTTGTGAGAAGATTGGCTATTATTAAAAAAAGATATGGAGCAAGTGGGCAACCTTGCCTAATACCTTTTCTGAGATCAAAAAGACCAGAAGGCTCTCCATTTATCAGGACTTATGCAGAGGCAAGCTTATTCATCCCCATTGAAATATTGATAAATTGTTCATGAAATCCCATATAGCCCATCACCTTGTACAAACCATCCCATCTAAGGGAGTCATAGGCCTTTCTAAAGTCCATCTTAACAAGTACACAATTTTGCCTTGTGGCGCTGCACCAATGCAATCCTTCTCTAGCAGTTAGATAATTATCTAGAATATACCTACCTGGCAGAAAAGCTGATTGCTCCCTTCCAATAACCCTGTTTAAGATAGACTTTAGACGATTGGCAATTCCTTTCATAACTACCTTGTACATGACATTTGTTAGTGCAATGGGTCGCCATTCTCCAAGTGACTGGGGTCTAGAGACTTTCGGAACCAATGTAATGAAACCTGCAGCTAGTGTAGGATGTAATGTGCAAGAGGACCAAGCCCCCCCTAAGAGCTTTCACAAAGTCATAACCAAGGACATCCCAAAACTCCACAAATAATCAGCAGGAAATCCATCAGGGCCAAGAGACTTACCAGAAGCCGAAGAGCATAGTATCTTATAAATTTCATCTTCCTCCAATTGATGCAGAAGAGCCTGATTGTCAGCCACAGTAATCTTATCAGCCCAATCAATCTTGGTCAACCAATGAGAGACTTGAGATTGATACGAGGATGGAAGAAGGTCTTCTTCGAATTGAGCATGAAAGCTCTCCCTAACAAATGTTTTGATACTGTTAGGATCATCAAGTATATTTTGGCAGTTATCCTTCATTGATGTAATATTATTTTCTGCTAGTCTAGCCCTAGCCATTCTAAAAAAACCTTGGAGTTCTCATGGTCTACCTCAGTGTACCATTTGCTTTTAGAACGAACAGCAGCCCCATTGGCTTCTTCCTCCTCAATTGCTTTGGCTTTTCCTTCCAACTCCTCCTCTAAACATTGCTTGTCCCTGTTATGGGGATCTAGTAGCAACTCCTGTTTAGTTATTCTTAGGAGGTTATACATATAGTCTTTCTCTTTTTTGAAAGTCAAGGACCTATTTTTGCCCCACTTCTTGATCCACCCTTTCATCAAGCTAAGTTTCTTGACCCACGCCTTCATAGAAGGGAGGCATTTCGTATTAGATATGGAATTCAAAAAGTTCTGAAAGGGTCTGCATAATGCTTCTTTCCCTAACCAAGAGGTGTTAAATTTGAAGGGCACATTACCTCCTCTTCTTTGGGTAGAAATATTCTGCAAGACTAGCTTTTGTGGCACATCATCCGAGTGTGAAAACGCAAGCTCTCCTTCGATATAGCATCTATCCATGAAGGAGGCTGACCTATTGGCCATATAGAATCTATCTAACAAGCAATATACCATGTCAAGCCCTTTCTGCTTGTTAGACCATGAGAATGTAGCATTAGATGGAGGAATTAAGGAGAAGCCAACGCTGTTTAGAAGAGAATTCCATGTAATTTCCTCCTCATGTAGCAAGTTCCTGTGTAGCCCAATTTTTTGGTCCCATACATCGGTCATATTGAAATCCCCTCCAAGGATCCAATTGTCAACTCCACCTCCTTGGTGAATTATCCAATTCTCAATTTCCCTCCACATAATTTCCCTTTATGCAGGGACGTTAGAGGCATATATATTTGGGAGTCCCCACATGCAATCCTTTGTTTCAAATATAAAACCCTGCCACCTACCACAACTACCTGCAAATTGATACTTTGACACTTGTCCCTTCCGCAGAATACATGTGCCCCCTTTGGTACCTTCAGCAGCACAACTGTAAGAAGAGTAGTTATTGCCAACCCAATTACCAATAGACCTGGCCTCAAAGTCTGGAAGCCTATGCTCTTGCAAAAGAATGATATCTGCCTTCAAACATCTGATAGTAGCTAAAACACGACCACGCTTGAGAACCCCCTTGATACCATGCAAGTTCCACGAGACAATAATCATAACTTAAAATTCTCCTCCACTCCATCCCTACAAATTCGAGCATCCAAATTGGGCTTCGCCATTGTGATTTTTGGAGCCTTGGAAGCTCTTCCCTTGGCTAGGCATGCAACACAAACTAGGCCATGGAGATTCGGTATAAGGGTATAGTGCTGAACTCTTCCATCGCTATTGTAAACACAATCAGGAATCACAATTGATGACAATTGATGTCAACTCATTTCGTCACATGCCAGACATGTAATGGATAATCACATGTAAAGCAGCTCCTAGCACAGAATCGGAATGATCACGCCTAGATAGTGCATTGCTTCCATGTGATATCTAGAATAAAATGAAGTGGAATGTATTAATGATGTGGTGATGAATAGATTGAAGTTCTTCAATAAGAATATTTTGTCACTTTTTTTCAAAAATTGCACATCAGACTCCAATTATTGGAGGCATAAATCATTCAAATTTTTGATCAGAAAGAATATTAAAGGTTCCGATTATCATTTTTGGCTTGGAATGACCTGAATGCACCATTAAAAGTTGTAGTATCGAGTTGAATCAGACGAAAAGACGAACATTCGAGGTGTCCTTTATAACTGAAATCAATTGTCACTGGCTCTAATACATGATCATTGTCACTGGTTTGAATTCATGATCATGCATATTATATTGAATTTCATGCTTTGGCACAACACATAATAAGTAAATAAGCTATTAGGTTTCCTTCTTTTTCCCTTTCTTGAAGAACAGGGGGTGTTTTGATCTATTTTGTAGCATAGATTCTTGACTTCAACTTCATACATTTTCCCTCTCGCCGGAGACCAGTACTCTTCCACTGCCATCTGGTTCAACTATCTAGCACCTAGCCGAACCTGTGCTCTATGGAGAGCTCTCGGGCCGCACAAAAGGACCAACAGACAAAACAGAAGCACCGCAACCTATTCAAGAGCCGAGCTCCTAGAGGTCGGCTATGGTGAGTTACTGGAGGAGACGGGTATAGAGTGTGTAGAGGGGAGCTGGCAAAACAAGAGTGCATGTTCTTTTGAATAGAATCAACGGATATTTGAATTATTATTACTAGAACCTGTCAAATATTTGAATATACGGGTTTTGGAATTTAATCCTAGTGTGATCTACGGTGGCAAATGAATAGATTACAATAAACTTCGAGAACTCTTATTTAAGAGGACAAGAAGACAGGAAGACCATCTCTGAAAATGGCAGTAAGCAATTTTCATACCTTTTCTAATTTCCTCCACAGATGGTGAAATTTTAGGATCTAATGGCTGATATCCGTTTGAGCTGAGGTGGCTTGCAACGTGGATAGCTTAGCAATGTTGTAATCAGGCGTATATAAGTTTTCAAATTTCAGATGCATAAACTTCTACGATGTGCCTATAGGTGAGAGGATACAGTAAAAAAATAATAGTCCAGAAGAAACAATGCGAGCAAACTTGAAAGACTTGCATCCAAGGCAAACTTGTGGGACAGGAAAGAGCCACTACATTGGAGCCAAATTCTACATTATAGCAAGTGAAGGGAAAAAAGTTACTATGTTTGAGCCAAATTTCTTATTATAGCACATGCAAATAAACTCAACCATGATGTGCATTGTAATACTACAACATCTTAACAAACAATTTAGGACAAGTAATGTTATATTACAGAGAATTCCTTAACTGTTAACGTTATCTGGCAAGGTTCAAGTGGTCGGGCTTCCAACAACCCATCGAGGCTAGATTAATGATACCCAATTTTAGAGAGAGAAGATTAGGAAGGGTCCTATGTATACACAAATGTTAATATAGGGGACCGATACTTCTTAAGAAACAAAAGTATAAGAATGATGTGTTTTTTAGAAAGGTTTCCCTATATGTGGGCAAGTCAAGTAGATGAACAATATCTATTGTTCCAAAACCAAAGGAATATATGAAGGTTCCTATGTATGAACAATGTTAGTTATAACCAATTCTCGAGAAAAGAAGAAGATGAGATAGATAGATACATTTTTTAACGAATATTCTTATGTATGGACAAGGTTACTAGAGGTGACCACCAATATGGCATTCCTTAGAAAAAAAAACACAAGGTGACAAAAAAACTCCAAGTAAAGATGTATATGGCGTAAATTGAGATTGTGCAAAACTGGATTTAAACCATCCTTCGTGGTATGGTCTGATGGCAACAAAGAGGTAGTAGGAGAAGGGATTATTGTTCTAGCAGATCCTATAAATGCAGTGAATGATAACAAACTAGGGGAGGGCAGGTTAGGTGTGGCAATCTCAAAATTATATGACAATTGGAAGGAAAAGGGGTCAGGTAAACAAGAATGCATTGCTTGTGTGAAGCATTAGAGGTTGCAACTATTGCGGCATGGCCTAGGGATAGTATTGTACTGGAAGGGAACTACATGTTTCCTAATATAGATGCAGAACATTGTCACAGCGGCCCACACAATGTAGCAAAAGACCACTTTCAACTTTCAAACATTATTCCACCAAGAGGTGCAAGGCAGCTTATGAATGTTCTCCTGAAGCTTTGATGAGGTTCAGAGGAAGTGAATGTTGTTGGTCCTAATACGTTAGAATGTTCACAATAGAACAGATGGTGGAAGCAAGAGCTACATATCAAGAAAATGCATGTGATAGCAGGAGGACTTTCATGTACAGCATATTTGGCTATGCAATTCAGGGTGAAAGATCAAAGAAGAAAAGATTTCCATTGAACGAAAAGTGGATATATTCGAAAGCATGGATGGCTATACATGAAATTTTCCAACCTCTTCCTGGCATAATTGGAAAAAAAGACATGAGAATGGCAGTAGAATTGCATTGCATGGGAACTCTCGCCTGGTAATAAGACCAACCGCTAGGATTGTAGCTGCAAAGGAAATATTTGAAAAGTATGTGGAGTTCAATGCAGAGAACATGCCACATAAAAGTAAGAAGGATGAACAGGGTAGAGTTGTTGTTGAGAAGAGATTGCCATCCCATTGTACCCAAAAGAGCATATTAGAGGAAATAAATGCATTGCT
>JAANSK020257719.1:0-12641 GCA_011763485.2 Isoetes engelmannii | reverse complement strand
GGAGACTCGAACTCGAGCCCTGCTCTGATACCAAATGTAACGTTCCTACCCGACATGCCCTTAACCAACTGGGCAAACACGTCCGGATGCTGTTATGAGTAGTCGCTTCTATCCATTTATGCCGGGGTCTCGGGAACGACCACCAAGATCTACTCGAGCGCCCCAGGCAACGAGCCTATCTCCCATGGATTACGGGCATGTTACAGTTTAAATCTCCCAAATCTTATCAGATGGTCATCGACAACCATTCTGAGTCGTCGCTTTTTCCCCACACATCTTTTACAATCGCAAATTATTTTATCCCTCTGCCAATTACAAAATATAAGTATTTTTCTTTAGATAGATTTGAACATATATACATGTAGTAAAATAAAATGGCGAATTGAGCCTTGGCACCCGATCCTCTCCACTAATCGTTATTTTTGGAAAATACATGAATTTGTGAACTTTTTTGAAAATCTTGCTTCAATGATAGTTTTCATACACTAACCGACATCCCCAGCGAGTGCTGCATATGCTTTGGCAACAAGCACATGAATCTCGATAGTGTTGGGTAGCTTCCTCTTATTGGAAGGAGCCAAACATAATTGAAAGTCTCTATCTCAATGCGGTCATTCACAGTCGTTGGACCTCCCTCTCTTCTTCCAACAATTGACATAACTGGATGGGTACATCTGGTTCGTCACAGGAACAGGCTACATCACTACCATCATCTCAGGTATTGTTCTTGCCTAATGCACAGCCAGAAGTCCTCGTAACAATCTTAAGTGCTGATGAACTTACCTACCTCATGCAAGAGCCCTATCCAATATTCAATCATGGACGTAAATTGTGCTGAATAGTTCGCCGTTTTTGGAGATTCCTCAGAGATGTATCCCTTCATGCATCCTTTCAATCTAGAGCCTTAACAATGACGTAAGGAACATGTTTATTGAAGATATGAAGATATGGAAACATATCATATATGCTATTCATCCATAAAGGTCTTATCATGCGTCTGCCAACATCCTGGAAATAGATAGTACCAAATTCGAGGAAAGTGTCTACCTGTCTCAAAGTGCAGTAGCCCGAATA
Organism: Isoetes engelmannii; assembly: GCA_011763485.2. Lineage (NCBI taxonomy): Eukaryota > Viridiplantae > Streptophyta > Lycopodiopsida > Isoetales > Isoetaceae > Isoetes > Isoetes engelmannii. The sequence continues at coordinate 11,567 of JAANSK020257719.1, read as the reverse complement.
GGCACATATGGCTTTGGCATTACTGTAGTCCATATATAATGAAATAGTCAGGAACCCCTTAGCAAAGGGTCTTCAATCCATATACTGGTTACACACGACATCATTAGGGTATACGAACCTCTTCCCCACATGTATGATGTCACAAAGGTGTCAGATTTCACATTCTAGATGAATTAAAGTATGCCTGGTTAATGGCGTTACCCCGTTACTATCTTCGATCAAACAGGGATTGGGGTTCGAGGGTGTTGGCTCAACAACTATCTCATGCATATCATCGTAGTTCCAGAGGATAAATGTACCATTAGCCTCTCCTAATAGTGTATGTTCACCATCTGCAAAATAGTGAAAGATACACGATTACAAATTGGGCGCATGCCTCATTTCCAAGTACAGGACATTCAAAACACCCAAAAACATATGGAAACTTGAGCAAAAAATGGGTTTTTTTTTTTTGCCAGCAAATTGGCTGCCCAACCCGCACGATTTGCGCTGACCAACTTGGGCGCCCGCCCTATTTGGTCTCACGAAATTGGGTGTCCGCCCTATTTTGGGGCAAAAAATAACCCTTCTTTAGCGCAACAGCCCAACCTCGGGTGTCACATTATCTCAAAGCCTAGCCTATCCCCGTGTGATATGACTTGGCGTTTTATTACGCCATTGGATCCTAATCTAGGTCAACGAACGGCTAAGAAAAATAACCATTTCGCACCTGTTGGAGAACGTCGGCATGGCGAAAAGATGTTTGGTGCCAGATATCTGGTTGAAGGGCTTCCATTCTGTTACTTCGGCGTGCAAATTTCTTAGTTCCAATTGAGCTAAGATTGAATGCAACTCCTTATCTAGCACATGCCCTCCTATTCCGGCGTTGCATCCCCTTCATGGACGATGCCCCCTCCATTTTTTCGGATTCGCTTCAGGTAAATCTCTATACTGGTCAATTTCAGGACGAAGCTCTTTTGTTCATATCTTGATAAGAAAATCCTTACTCCCCTGCTGTGAAATTACCATTGAGTCCTGCATGTACCATTGACCCTAATGGTAGCTTGCCTTTGTCTATTGTTCCTGCTATGCCACAGCGAAGTCCATCGCCCACCCAAAGCCAAGCCTGTAACACAAAGGGAACTATGCACCTGTTCCACAGTTGTTGGATATGCTAGAATAGAACTAAAATGATGAGTTTGGTATAGTTTTTCTTACTTGGACATGACGTTTTTTCTGAGTTGAGAAAAAAAGGGCCAGGAATCAATCTATCAAACAGGTCGTTGCTTTTGTCGAGATCTCGACCAAAGCTAAAATGTAATTATTTTCCTAAGGAAGGATATGTATCTCATTCAGTTCGGTTGATGAAATTTGGTGGATCTTGACTGTGATCAGACTAAGCTACATCAGCTTCTGTTTTCTTGGATTGCCATAAGACTTCTACCATCTGCAACATATTTGTTTGGATAATATAATTTTAACAACTTCTTTTAGTCCTATTTGGTGCTGCAAACTTGATGCAGTGTTACAGATGTGAGGCAAAATGGTTTACATTTGACCAGGTATGACAGCCTTTGCAGACTACGAATATATTGTTATCAATTGGGTAAGCATAGGCATAGACTAGCATCATTGCTGCTAGGCATCTGAGCAAATACACAAATACAGGACGATGGTAGTAATAAGCTTTATAAGCACCTCCAATGCATGCACTGTGCCATCTTCCTTGAGAAGGGCAAAGATTGTTTTGCTATGTTCCAGGCCTCTGCATCTAAGATGCACTCCCTCCTGCTGATTCTCCCTTCACAATAAATATTTCTGCAAAAACATACCATATGAGCAATAGTCCATCAACCTTTCTGCTCTCAATGTGCTCCATACATACCTGATTAGTTTGGATCCCCACATGCACAATCTGTAAGCTTGTCAGGAACCATTGGTGACTTCAGGATATTCTTCCGCCTAAAACTCCTTGGCTTTCCGTGCTGCCATAATAGAAACAGAAGTATTATAGAAGTCACAAATTTCTAATTTGCTATTCCTGCTTGAGCATTTTTTTTACAAGACCTGTGTAAAGACCAAGGATACATGGTGAAGTTGAGGACTTGCCAACATAACTTTTTTATCTTGGATGTAAGCGGGTGAGAGAAACAATGATCAAGTTTGAAAGGTGAAAAACAGTGCTGGTGCATGAACTTCATTCCAGTCCTGGATGGAATATTGAGAAAGTTCATGGAGGTGTCTTGTGACTATGAGCTCTCTGATGTATCTTAAGGTTCTACATTTGTTCAGAGTGCTAATTTGAGTAGACTGTAAGCTTAAGTTGAAGCCTGTCCCTTTACATATTGGGAAGTTTGCCATTCATATGGACACAAAATGAGTATGAACTTGTATATTGTTGATATGGGGATTATATCGTACAAGCAGAACGGTAATCGTTTCCACCTCTGTGTTTATCCTCTCCTTCTGCATCAGTATTAATATACTTTGATATAATGGTAGTAGTTACAGAGAGCATTTGTGGAGATCAAATACTGTTATAAATGCTTTTCAGGATATTTTATCAACGTAATGTCAGATGGGTTCACGCGAAGTGGCAGAGTTTCTTTCACTGAATGCTTACCATGAAGTGTTCATTGGCATTCGTCATGTTTACCTCCAATTCTGCCTATTCTACCTCTGATTTTGCAACTTTCATCTTTGATTCTTGGATTTTACACAACATTCTAGCCAGAATTTGACCTACCATGACATTCATGTGCACTGATGGTCCATTTTCCAGGGTGTCACAGCAGTGCCTCCGTGCTGCTGCGCATCGATAATTCTTCCATCCCAAAAATTGGACCATCAGGTTATTCCTCTATAGAGAATCCCCATTTGACTGGATTGGTTTGTCTGGACATCCATTTCGCAACAATCATCATGCAGGCAGTTATCCATTTTTCTATAGCCATTTTCAAATAGTCACAATTTCATACGTCTGGGTCTCACTCATTAGCTGCAGAATTATTCAACACTCCTAAAACATGGAACATGCTGCCCTTCTCTTAACACGCTCATTAACAAGCAAAAGATTGAGCCTCGTAAATTTAGTCCACCCATATTATACATTCAGTTTGTATAAAGTGACTGCTTAGCCAAATCATAACGAATTGGCTCATGGCCATGGAACATCTTTAGAAACGAGTTCCTGAAATTTGTATTTGCTGGTATACCATGTTGCTCCAAAGACACTGTTGAGGAAGCCAGCGTGACCTTGTTTCATTACTGCATTCCTGATACAAGTCCAAGCACAGGCGCACTGATTACACAAACATGAACCCAAACAGTTCATGGGTGCTATTGTAAACATGAATAACCAAGACTTCGCAGCAGATGTGAATTGATATTATGTGAAGGTCACTTGATCATTAGAACTGAATCTAGTCAATGGCCAGATAAGTACATGCTCGTAGTTGGCTCCTTGAGTATCAATCCTTTTAATGAGGACTAATAGCGTCAAATTGTGAACCATCCCTTTTTTACCATGTGATTGAAGCAACATTGGCTCCAATAAGTTTAATTCTAAAATATAAGTTTGCTAGAAGCATGAATTATGTAAGCTCCAACCAGGGTTCTCCATACAATGGCAGTTGCTTCTGATGGCATGTTAAGAATAAACTGTTCTGCTTCGGACAACCATCCAACCCAAGAAAGAACATCGAGCATGCAACTGCGTTGACCATTTGTTGGCATAATGGCATAGTTGGAAGCCAAACAGCAGTGATGAAGCCCCTCATCCACCAAACCAGCATGGCTGCAAGCTGAAAAACTGCTAATAAATGTGACAGAGTCTGGGATGACATGATGGAAATGCACCTGTTGAAAATTTCAGAAAGCGTTTAGTCCATCTCCATGATGATTATATAAGGCCAAGATGGTGTTCCACGAAAATAGGTTGCGGACACGCATGATGTCAAACATGTGGCGGGCATCATCCATGCTTCCACATTTCCCATACATGGTAGCAAGAGCTGTGGCAACAACAACATCTGTCTCAAAAATGCTCCCTACAATAAAGCTTTGGAGCTTCTTCCTTGATAAAGAGAGAATCCATTTCCACATGCATCTAAAAGACTCACAAATGTGGTTCTACTTGGCTGCATACCATCCAGCTGCATTTTCTCAAAGACTAACATGGCCTGCTCACAAATACCATGCTAGTGCAGCAATGGTGACATTAAAAGAAATCTGGTCTCTTTCTGGGATTTCATTGAACAAAATTTGAGCAACTTGTGCTTCAATAATCATAGTCCAGGAGAACACGTTTCTGTTACCTAGATTATCAAACACAAAGCAAGAAAGCCACATTTTCCCATACATATCTACAAGCAGATTTCCCGAAAACCTCTCTTTATCACAGCAGCGTTTGATAATGTGGGCATGGACGAACTTACTGTCTAGCAGAGCTTTGGAATCGTCATATCTTCGGAGTAAAAAAGCAATGGTATCAAAAGCTACCCAAATGCCAGGCCTCAGCAGCCAATCGAGCAATTCCTTCCAAGCACCATGCTTTGCCTGGAGGATCCTTAGGCAAATGTTCATTCCAAGCTAGAAACAATGTCCTGATCATTGTGTGGACATTTGCAGAGACCACAATCTAGAAAATAGTAGAGACAGTATATGAATTGGAGTGTTTATGACAAGAATTTAAGACAATTTAAAAAGTTCATAAAGTTGCATCAGTTACAACGATCCCAATCTCACCAAGTATTGTAGTAAGCCTCAAGAAGACAGTGGGACTGAATAGTGAACCAGCTGTAGCTAGAGCATGATATTAAAATGAACTATCATAACAAGAAAAACAAAATGAATGATTTATATTTTTCCAACCCAAAAGGTATAATTTTTCAATAAGCATTGTCCTTCGTGACAAACATGACCTTCGTTTGTCCTTCAAATTCTAGATTTGGGATCTTCATAGCAACTACACAACTGAGATCCTCTCTTGCATGCTCCCCAGCCAAGTTCTCATCCTTTTCCTGTACATTGAATGTCATGTTGGAAACTTCTATGAATATCAAAATGTCGTGTCATCAACTTGATTAGTACCTTGATTAGCTTTGTCTTTATGCCAACATTTTTCCATGTGCAAGTGATTGCAGTCTTTAAATTATCAACATGTATTCCTCCATCATTTGTACGGATGCTATTAGCATAGCTTATAATAGTATTGGTATATGCATCGGACCACCTGAGAACACACAATGGACATTGGATGCCATGCAGTGGCTAGTCAATATTGATGGAAACGATAGCTCAGACATGGCAATCAAATTACCAGTAAATATTTAATGTCTAGTACATACTTTTTTCAACAATCCAATCTTATTTCAACTACCTTAAAACTTAACAATGTTCTATTAACAATTTGCATGCAAGTGACAACCTTAAAACTGAACACGCTAGTGAGCAGTACCGGGGTAAAGCAACACTTTCAAAATGCTAACTTCCTGTTATAAAATGATACTAACCACTTCTATACAACTTTGGAAGGTGTTTTATGATAACATCAAGAAGAAAAAAAGTGACAAAGAAAAAAACTCATCGACATCAAATCAACAACAGTCACGTTGGCAAGCCAATCGATGAGATACCTAAACCTCTTGGAAGAGGACCACCGGAATACATTCATGTATGGTCAATCCAAGAAGCCATGGACCAATTTAGAAACAACAAAAAGGATGTCAAAGAACTCACTCAAAAGAAAACAAAAAGAGAATCTACATATGGATATTCTATTTAGTTGCTAACAATTAATATTTTTTTATTTCAATAAGCGTTAAATGTGTAGATGCCTAGTTTGGATATTCCTTTAACTAATCTAACCTACTCAAATACAAAATTCAATTAAGTCTAAAACTGCCCAAGCCTCCTGTTGCGCCTTTTTGCTTTTATTTTTTATTATTTTTTTTTTTTAACCAGCAAATTGGGCGCTTGATCTATTTGGGCTGACCAAATGAGGCACCCACCCTATTTGGGCTCACCAAAGTGGGCACCAGTCCTGCATGAGATTGGAACCCCGCAATTTGCTCGACAAATTTGGATCACCAAAATGAGCGCCCACCACGTTTGATTTTCAGCATGTTGAGCCCTATTGTTCCCTTACAACCACCAAAATTATTGAAGACAACATTGTTAGCACATCTTTAATTCAAACTATACCAGTATGTAATTTCAACAATAAAATCTTCTATCTGATTTGTCAAGCCTAAGGTTTGTCTCATCATCATGTGGCAATAGATGCTGCAACACTCATGTGACGAACATTCTTGCAATGGCGAAAATGGTACTCTTTGTATGCTGGAACACTCATGTGATGAACATTCTTGCAATGGCATACAAAATTATTCTCACTGTCAACATCCAAATAGACTTGTATAATATCCGCTAGATCCCAAGTGATCAGCTGCTCCTCCGCGCCAAAGAACCTTGAGATATATGGCCCTCGCCGCTAGGAACCTTGAGAGCTGGGAGGTGTGAAATTTGAATATGGAAAAAGGGGGGAATTTGAAAGTGAGAGAAAATTTGAAATTTAAAAACTGGCAGACGTGTCAGCGGGCATGAAATATTAAAGACGTCACATTTACATTCAAATTTCAAATTTGAGAGAGATGCATGTGACGTGTCCATTTTCTCTACACAACGCTTCTATCTCCGATGGCCTAACCTAAAAGGGATCGCGCTTCTATTTCTAACTGCAAAACAATCGAGGAGGACATTCATGCAGGTAATACTGGTCAACCATTGCAAGAAATACATGGTGATGTGGCACCATGCCATGCCATGGTCGTGGTCTGCCGGATTGTCTGCCAGAATGACTGCAGTGGTCCAAGACAGCCCGAATCTGTTGAATTGAAATTGGAGAAGCATGCAGTAAGCTCGACTATACAGTCTGCCCTCAGACTCCATAAGTGTGAACTGGTGATATGTCAAAATTTGTCAAGGAATATAATTCAGGTAAGCCGTAATTTGTTGGATTTAGGATTATATTCTTCTATGGAAGGCACAGCCTTCTTGTTTTCCTCAGATCCTCTCATCAAGCCTTCAAATATTCTTGACTATAGTATCAAACAGAGCCAACCTTATGTTTTGAGTTTTTTGTGGCTAAATTGGGCGGTCGCCAGATTTAACTTCTGTAGGGAGACATTTTCTCTGCAGTCTTCAAAGTTTACAGAAGTGTATTGATCATGAAGCTTCAAACATTACAAATTTTTTGGATGTAGGATTAAACAAATAGGGGACGTTTTTCGTTGAGACTAAATTGGGCGGTCGCCCAATTTTAACATCCAATTGCTTAGGCAGGTGCATGCATTCTGGTTGGGCAGATGCAGATGCTTGTTGATAGAATTGACATATACCGTAATGTTTCTAATGTTTCTAGTTGTGGTTATTATGGAATTCTTTTTGTTGATGGAGTCTAGATGTAGCTTATTATTTCTGGTTATGAATCTGCAGGGACTAAATCTGGTGTCCGTCCAATTTACCTTCCAATAAAGCAGGGAGTTGCATCCCAGGTTCTTTACTACAACACTAAATATGGCGGCCACCCAATTTACCATCCAGTGAGTTGCATGTCAGGCCAGCGTCTTCTCGTACCCGCATTTTTCCACATCTTTTCCTTGCTCACCATTTCCTTGCTCACCATTCTGTAGGCATGCCATTGGTCATTGTGTCCTTAAGCCAAGAACTGACCAATGAACTCTAACCATGTATACTTATTTCTGTTATGTTCATGTTCTATTTCTGTTACGTTCATTTCAGATTTGTTCTATTTATTATTATGCTTGTTCATGGATGATTCCTTGCTCTTTTGTGTATTGAGAAGGAGGGTAGAGACCTCAACCTTATTCCAGTAGTATGATCCTAGAATTAGGCCTATTAGTTCCCAACTAATTGCGGCCCGTGCATAAGAGCCCACCTGCGCTGAGGGCGCCGGGGCCAGACATGCTTACAAAGATGGCCATGTTCCATATAGCGGACGATTCCCTCTGGTGTGTAAGGCCTATCGGGGAAGCAGTGTGAGCTAGGCCTAATACCTGTGTGCACTGCGTGTGGCCCTAAATATGGGCTCGACACCCGCTGGGATGACGACCTCTGCCAATTGGGATGAAGTTCCCGTTGGAGTGGTGGCCTCCTTCAATTCGGTTGAAGTCATGTACGGGCAGTGGTCGCCCTCTAGCTCGTCTGCTATGGCTTGGACTGTCTGGTGGGGAGGAGTCCCTTACCTGCCTCATTGGGACTGGGGAGATGCAACCCAGGAGTAGGCCCCTTGGCTATGCACTTGGCAGGCTACGGTCAAGCCCCGAAGTTCATCAGCATATCTGCAAAGTATGCACAGGAGGGGCGGATGGAGTGGACAACCCAACGGCCATGTTCTATGCCAGCCAAATCCATTGCCATGAATTCTTTCTGCATTGATCTCTGGAGACACCCAAGCCAACAGTCATACCATTGAGTCTGAGCCTTGGGTAGGATTTCCCTTTTTATGTTATGATGTTATGATATTGCAGGTGATATGGTAATTTCCACCCTTCGAGGTGGTATTGTTTATATGTATTTGATTGTTTTGTACTTATGTTCTCACTTCCGCATTGATAGGTGGATCCCGAGGGAGACGGGGTCAATGACGCGTCCAGTCCTCCCACGTAGCCCGTTGCTCACCATCAAGGATCCTACGTCAGATGGACGGCCTCTCGTTGGCATGGTGGCTAGCGAGGAGGAAAGCTCCAGTTCTTATACAATGGGAGCATTGTACACTAGTTGGGGACGTCACTATGGTGTCAGAGCAATGATCTTGGCAGACCAAGATTGAGCACTGGCCATTTTTCCCATAGGACTAACTTGTGAAAAAATGCCTAAGTTTTGGGGAATTTTTTTCCCAAAATAGAGCCCCAAATATGGGAAAATGTTTCCCAAATTGACTAGTTAAAATTAGGAAAAATTCTCAGAGTCAGTGCCAAGGACTCTCACCCAGCGCCCAGGTCACTTGTGAGACTCTCACAAGCCCTTCTGGTGCACGGTGAGAGTCGTCATGCCAAAATAGGCTAGAACGAACCATTTTTAGTAAATCAATAGTCAAAATTAGCTTAAAATTTTGTGTGAAGCTATTTTCTGTGCTTAAAACCTAAAAATAATAAAGATAAGCAAAATTGGAGCCTATGACTCTCACCCAGCGCCCATGCCACTTGTGAGCCTGTCACAAGCCCTTTTGGCGCACGGTGAGAGTCGTCGACCAATTTTGGCCATTCCATGATTTTGTGAAGGAAAATCACATAAGGTACACCCAAAATGTTCGACCCCAATTTTGATCTAAAATTTTAGGGTTCCCTATAAATTCTAGCAGACGACTCTCATTTCGCGCATTTCCTAGTTCTTAGGCCGCTCGTGATCCCTGAGGCAATTTTAGGGCGCCCGAGCTCCGTTTCTTGATCCATAAACGATGGCCCGCACTAAACAAACATCAAGGATCATGGAGCCTGATCCTAAGGACAGCGCCAGCCGCCTCAACCGCAAGCGCCTTCGCAGAGAGAAGCGAACGAAGAACAGGGAGGACCGGCGGATTCCTGACCCAGTACGAGATACAGTTGTTGTGCCAGCAACCGAGCAGGAGGAGTTGATCCCCTTGCCATGATCCCTTATGTGGAGCCCCCTCTAGCCCAGCATGATCAGACCCCACTGCAGAGGATGAGGCACAAGTGCTATGGCAAGCGTCACAGGAAGCCGACCCCGCAGGTGTCTCCGAACCCATCCCCAACTTCTTCATTAGGGGACGATGACCTTCTCACCCGGGAACTCGACCAGATCCTAGCCGGTGAGGGCAGTTCTAGACGCTGGCAGCAGGAACAGCAGCAGCAGCCACAGCAGCAGCAGGAGCAGGAGGAGGAGCAGATCCTAGAACCCCCTCCATAACCCGAACTCGAGATCCCTAGGACCTCGAAGAAGGGGAAGAAGCACAAGAAGTCGTACACCTTGATCCCCGAGCGCAGGTATAAGGAGAAAATGGCGGAGTATAAGCGACTCCGACTATTACCACGCACACAGGTGCGATTTGTTCAAGGTGGTCGCCCTACCCGTGGGGCTTCCGAGCAACCAAGGAGATGGTCATTGCGACCCAGGAAGCTGTCGAGACCGAGCTTGTGCAGATGTTTGATGATGCAAACAACTGTGCACTGCATGCTCAGAGGGTCACCGTGATGCCACGCGACATTAGGCTTGCTCGGTATATTAAAAGCTAGCGAGGTAAAAATTTTGTACTTAAAATTTTGAAATATGTAAATATGTTTGCCATTATTGATACAAGTTTTTGGGTTATTAAATATTTTGTACGAGAAAAAAATTGAATTTTTATGAATTTGAATGGGTGAAAGTCCATACGACTCTCACCCAGCGCCTGGAGCCCTTCTGAGGCTCTCACAAGTGCCTCTGGCACATGGTGAGAGTTGTCCAGTTTGTCCCTCCCAAATTTGCCATACCTTAGCCAAATCAACCTACCAATAGCATCAGTGAGCTTCTTGCAATGTGTAGAGTTCACTTTGCCCATCCAAAACCCAAATTGGTTCAGTTCTCCATTAGAAATACCCCACAACTCTCACTCAGTGCGGATGACACTTGTGAGCCTCTCACAAGTCCAATTGGTGCATGGTGAGAGTCTTCCAAAATTTTTCTTCATAAATCTGTCCTCATTTGCAAATTCTCATTTAGCTCGACACAAGCCAACTATGTTCAAAAACTTGCCAAATAAAGTACTTCAAAAATTTTGTAGAGTCGGTTCCCTATAGATAGGCCTTCATTTCTGCATTCCAACACCCGAAAATTTTTCTCCTCCCAACAAGGCAATTTTGCAGCTACACTTAGGCGCTAGTAGCATTCATCCAAGGTACAGTTTCCTTCAATTCTCCTATGGCTCCCACATCTTTTGTCAACTGGTACAGTGCTACTGCTCACATCAAAGAAGTTCCCATTGATCAAGTTTTCCGAGTGTTCCAGCAGACCTTTGACCTCCAAGCCACTGTGTCTGCCACATCTTATTACCATGACATCATGGCAGAATTCCATGCTAGGGTAGAACCCTATGCCAAAGTTGTGCATCCCTATGACGGTCGTTGGGTACCAAAGATCAAACTTGCTGAAGCCTTATCTGAAGTCCCAAATGTCATGAAGGCACTGCAAAATAAAGCTACCTGGAATAGATCTGTCATCCAGCTTTTGTCTATCCTCTTCAGGAACATGATAGTAGCATAGACATCCATAGGCCCTATATTTAGTTACATCAAGTTTATCATCATACTATATTTCATCCGGGGCTTTGCCATTTGTGCTTCTAGAAGGTAGTTTGTTCTGAATTTCCACTGCAACAAGAACAACCTCCTCCCATAGAAAATTTGCCAAACCTGTATGTTTTAACATAGATCTCACAGAGTTAAGTATGGACATGTTCTTCCTCTCGGATACACCATTTTGTTGAGGAGTATGCTATGGTTCTCTTCTAAAAGAAGAGAACCATCATTCTAGGGAAAGGGACGCTATTCTGACGTGAGGCCCTCATT
>JAANSK020257718.1:0-22484 GCA_011763485.2 Isoetes engelmannii | reverse complement strand
ACTCCCATGGGGCCACCTGACCTGCCCAATACCAATCCTCCAAAGTGTGCACCCCCGCCTGCCTCCAGCGGGCCTGCGTCCGGGCGTGGATGGTGGCAGCCAGAGGCAGCTGCACCAGTGGCAGTGGAACCCACAAGAAGGGTGAAGAGTGATGATACACCGCGGCCTGATCCAATTGAAACAACACCCGCACATGCTCCCACGCCCGTAACACCCCAGAAAGGAAGGGGGAGGCGTGTGGGAACGACTTAAGCCCATACAACAACGCCCAGGGCAACTCCACATGCGCAGTAGGCTTCCCAAATGCCACACAGTGGCGAAGGGACTGCAACAGCAAGGCCGCACCAGGCGAGGACGCATCGTCCTACAGAATGCTCCACACAAACTTAGAAATCAACACCTTGTTGTGCAATATGAAAAAACCAGATTTGAACATGCCATTTAAAGTTTACATTACTATCACTAAAAAGGCCATAGCTTAACTATTTTTGCAAGATAAATACATCATAGTCTTTACAAGTAAGCAATGGTCTATTTTTTAAGAGAGATATACTAGAATGGATAAGAGTGGAACTTCTTGCAACATGGAATGATGCCCTCAAGCTTCACCTCAAAGTCAACAAAGGAGACTGAAAGTGCAAGAAATTCAAGCTGATAAATGGTGTCTTGTGCATAGTTAACAGAGATGGAGTCTTGCTAAGGTGTGTGGATGAAGAAGAGGCTGCTATCATCATCAAAGAGATGCACAAAGGTATTTGTGGGGGACACTTTGCTGGAGATACCACAACAAAGAAGATACGCAGGTATACTATTGACCTACTATTTTTAAGGATTGTTATGATATCATAAAGACTTGCCATCAATGTCAAAGTTTTGGTAAAAGAATTCTTCTTCCAGCTGCTTTGAATCCTATTGTGTCTCCAGGATCATTTCAGATATGGAAACTTGATTATATTGGTCCCATTAACCCTTCTTCTGGTGGTTACAGATTACTTCACTAAGTGGGCAAAAGCAATACCTTTGAGACAAGCCAATGCCATTACAACAGCAAGGTTCTTACATGAATATGTGTGTGTAAGGTTTGGTATCCCATTCAAGATACATTCTGATAGAGGTACACCTTTTCTTAATGAAGTCATTGCTAATTTGTTGAATATTCTTAAAGTGAAGCACACAAAGAGTTCCTCATATTATCCACAAGGTATTGGACAAGCTGAATCTACTAAGAAAGTATTAAGAAGTATCTTGCAGAAGACAATTGAAGCAAACAAGAGGGATTGGCATGTCAAAATAGTGGATGCACTTTGGACTTATAGAATTACCATCAAAGCAGCTACAAACCATATACCATTCAACTTAGTCTATGGCATTGAGGTTGTGCTTCCAATAGAGCTCGAGTTGCCATCCTTGAGGTTAGGTCATAAATTGTGCTTACCCTTTGAAAACGCCTTGCCGGAGAGGTTATGCCCTGATGCATTTGGATGAGTATAGATTGGAGGCTGAGAATGCTAATTTACTGAAGAAAGCCAATGATTTAGCTGCATTCAAAGATGCTCACATGATACAGGGCACAATCAAGGAGGGAAAACTTGTTCTTAAATGGAAGAAGACAAAAGAAGACTCGACTGGAAAGTTTGATGGTTTTTTAGAAGGTCCTTATGTGGTCTTAGAATCTATAGGTGCCAACTCTTACTGGTTGAAGGAGGTGATCTCATATATGCCATTGCCACATCCCATCAACACCTACAATTAAAGAGGTATTGGGACCATCATGCTTGCTTGTCCCTCTTTATGTCTTAGGAAGTTCAGTAAGTTATGTTAGGAGAAGGTTAGTTAGTTCAGTTTGATTTCATTGTGAATTTGTTGCTTTGTTGAGTTAGTTTTGTGTTTGCAACAGGCTGAACTGATCAAAAGACAATACCAAGCGAATAAAAAAAGGAAATGAATGCTAATGCTTCCATCAAGTGTCATATGTAGGTCCTTCTACTAATAACCTCACCTGCCAAATCAATCTAGCCACCATCAGGCCCTTGCTTCCTTCATTTTCCATATGCAGGATCCTATCAGCCCTTATATTCCACCAAAGGTGTTGTTGAGGTTGTTTCTAATGAGTTCTTATGTTTCCATGGCAGGTGCACCCTTGTCCCATCTCTATTCATCTTCTTCAAGTGGTCCTACCAACCGTCGTGGCCTCTCTTCCTTGCATTTGCTTCCTACAGCACTCTGTTATTCAGCTTTACCATCATCGCAAAGTTTCTTATTCAGAAGGTTGATTTAGAGGCACACATTTTCTTGTTTTGGTGAGATTACGATATTAGTACACTCTTCTCACTTCATTTGCACACTCATTTCCCATGTCTTTCATCTCCATACTTCTACTATGCTCCATTCATACCATATCATTACCATTCTCGCACTCATTTCAGCCTTATACATTTCCCACACTTTATTTACATCACATCATCATATTCACACCCACTCCACCTTCATACGTTCATTACACTCCATCCACAATATACCATCATCATCATATTCATACTCTTTTCATCACATTTCCCACCCATAAGCATCGGCATAAGTTGAAGACCCCTTTGTTGTGCTCATTTTGGCACTTTTATGAATGAGGGGTCCAGCCATTTTCTTGTTTTGGCGAGATGTTACCTCCAAAAGGCAACATATTAATCTTTGTTCTATGCACTTGTACTAGGTCAAATCACTCTTGAAGACTTGTTTGAAGTTTGGAAGATCTTGGTAGTCGACATTGATGTGACAATAAAAAAACTCATTTTCAAGGTCAACATAAGCACTCAAGGTCAGACCCTAATTGAGAAGATTAGAAGTTAGAGTTTGGAAGACTCCCTTACATATGGCTCCAAATCATAGCCATTTCCCATATTCCCATACCCTCATTTCACTTTTGCCCGTCTTTGCATTTTTTGTCTAGCCACTTTTTCTCCTTTCACACTTATGGCTTGTTGTCCATACCATGCCATGCCACCTTGCCTATCTTATGTACTCACTTTTCCTACACTTATGCCTTGTTGAAATACTACCCCCTTTTCTTATGTACTAAAAAACGAGTCGCGCTTAATGACGGCCAGGATTGCCCAAAATCGACATCCAACGGTCTGAGCCAATCGGTGGACGCCCTGTACGAATATCACCATAAACAACTGGGGGGTCTGGGGGGATTTAATTCAATGGTCTAATTTCCCAATATGTGGGGTGTCATGTTGAATGGTCTAATGTATTATCTTAAGGATATTTATATTTCATAAATAAAAAAACTTCAATGGTTTAATATAATGGTTTAATTCAATGGCTTGTTGTGTTATGTAGGCATGGGATTTGTACGGATAAGATACAAAATTTGTACGATATTTGTACGAAATTTATATAAAATTTATATAAAATTTGTACGAAATTTATACGGAATTTTTTCGACGGCCCTTTCAGGGCCAAATGCAAAGGCATTACAGTATGGAATGTGCAAGAAAATAAAATAACATGCAATGTGCATAGCTGTACTACATATGGGAGTAAGAATAAAATAGCATGCAATGTGCATAATAAAAAGCTTTTTCAACTTTAAACTATTTATGTAACATGTAATAGCTATTCTGGTTGACCCTGGGGTGCTCTATACTTCTATCTCTAAGCAAGTCATTTACTTTGACACTTACTTTATGTTGCATGTTGAGCTTCTCAAACAGCTCTCTGCATAATTGTAATCCACAATAAAAACTACATTCCACAATGGGATCAAGGAAGGAAGAGAAACCAACAATAGTAAAGCAATAAATTCAAAGAGGTGCATGGGGATAACAAAAGATTGTAGAAGTTTATAGATTAATTCTAACCTAACCTCTTCATTGCCAAATGAATAATCACCATCACAAGTACCAGCTTCAGCATCAAACAATTTACAAAACTTACAAACATCTACTAAAACTTACAGGTGACGCAAAGAGATCGAATCCTTGCCACATGATTTCAGGGTTAAGAAATTTCAGAGTTCGTGTCCCATTATAGCAGTTGATGATAGCCAGTTCTGGCAGCCCCAATCTAACACAGTACTATAAAATGGCCAGCGGGATTCATGATAAACCATACCTAGAGGTCTGGCTATGGCTTGTAGTTTGCCTTTAGCCCATTTGATGCGATGGACAGATGAAACGGTGGCCGGTCGTGGATCCACCTCTAGAATAGAAACCATTTGAAATACGAATATTCTTAATCCAGCAGAAATATAGCGATGTCCTGAGAAATAGCTGCTCTTGGCGTAAAATGCATACTTATAAGCAAATTAAATCCAACCAGTAGACATTTTTAGATTGAGTTTCTGCAAACTTTCACCTCAAATGGAACAGTAGACATTTTTAGATTGAGTTTCTGCAAACTTTCACCTCAAATGGAAACAGAAAGAAACTTACTACCTCAAGGGGTTTGCAACACATGCTATATCTAAACAAGAGGGTTTTTTTTTTTATATACAGATTCAGAAGAGCTAACTGACTTATATGTACTCGGGCTCTAAACCTTCAGCTTGGTAGCTCTTTATCTTGAACTACTCGTTTTCGTGACCACCTTAAAGCAACCATACCGGATTGTACACTTGCTTTTCTGGAAGCACCATCCAGGATCACCTACTTCATGTTAAAATTATCTACATGAATTCAAAAAAGAGAACCTACACTAATTTGCAGACTTGATCTTGATTGGTAGTCTTCACTCACAAGAACGGGGTCTTTTGTCAAGCAATGACAAAGATGATGGCTTCAAATTGCCAGACACCAGATTATGTGCGCTTGCAGCATTGATTCTTCTCCGTTTAACTAATAATTGAAAATTCTTGTCAGGCTCGGACGTGGACGTTGATTTTCTGTTAGTTGTACGTTACCTTTCCCATGCAGGCCCCAAACGTGATCTGCTTAGGCTCCACATAAAACAGAGTGCGCACTGGTTACAAAAGTCAGATTTGTGCAAGGAGGAAAGAAATGAAACTTACTCCACCAGACAATGGAACCCTACATCCTGCTTTCGCCAATTCATAACCTGTAACTAGAAGACCACGTTCTCTGAGCCACTCTATGCGCAACTTTATCGGAGTAGACAAATTACATTCATCAACACCTCCACCCCAGGGGCCAAAACCAAGAGCCAGAAAACCAGTATGATCCGGCCTGCTTGGCTGAGGAAATATGGCCTGCTTCGCCATGCAAACTAATCAGGGCCAGATCCGGCTACTGGCCCTTTGAAACTAGGACGATGGCAAAGCGAAACCCTAAACTAGGGAGTGTCGATATGTGCATGTGAAGCAGAGGAAAAATACGCAAGAATATACAAAAAAAAAAATACATACGTAGGTTAACCATAGAGAAAAATTGCTAGACAGGAGAAAATGGTGCGTGCGCTCTATAAATACACAGTATATACCAATAGCTGAATACGTCCCCCAAATCATATAAAAACCATTGTGAAAAAGTCGTATAAATATACGTTTTAGGCGACGAACCATTTTTTGTGATATTAGCTCCAAATATTGTAGATTGTGGTCCTTTGATATCCTAAATAATGACCCTACAAGTTAAATCTTTGGACTCTCCAAATTTGTTTATATGTCGAAAATAGTCATACACAAGCTATATCCTTGAAGTCCAACTTGCCCCCATGGCTTACTAGGGTGAACTCTAACCAAAGTCGAGCTATGGATCGGATTCATCTCAAGGCCTTTAAATTGATTGCCCTTGTTTTTTTTCGATGGTCCAAGACCATTAAAGTTATTAAGTATCTCTATATATGGCTCTTAAGACCTTGTTAATTATTGAAAAATGCCCAAATACTAGTATATGGCAGAAACACGCGTGCGCAAAAAACGCGAATACTCGGGCTCTTCCTGGAAAAATACTGGCTCGAACCCTAAAATCCTGAAACCATGATCGAATCATGCCAAAATCAGTGCCATGACTCCCGAAACCTTTATATTATTGGATTCCCACTCACCAAAAATCCAACAAACCCATTTTTAGAGCCTAAGATCAAGGAACCGAAAAAACTAAGAATAAATATAGGGGAATGATTTACAACAAGTTTGAAGGCCCAGAAGCATTCAAACACTTCATTGACCAATGATGAGCATGATCTGAAGAGTTCTTGAAGTCACTAACCTCTCCTCCGCTGGATTTGCAAAGATCTAGTTGAAATTTGCGTCTGAAATTATTTGATGACCTGTGATTGACTTTTTATCACTTCTGAAGTATTAATCCTTATTTGTCATTATCATGATATTTGTATCTTCATTTCAGTGAAAATTGATTGTCAAGTTTGAAAATTCGATTTTGATACAAGTTCTTGCACTTTTTCAACACAAAATTCTGCAGAAAAATTTCATTTGTTTCATATTATCTTTTAACGAGTTGCAATCACTACTTGCAATATTTTAGACCTATGTGTTTTGAAAAACCCAAAAAATACCAATCCAAGTTCAAGTTGCAAATTTGCCCTGGTTTTTGTTCTTCTTGACTGTAATTTTGCAAAATCGAGAACAAATTCTATTTTTCACGCTCTAAATCTAACTATAATCACTTGCCACACCATTGCAGACCTTTTTACACCTACTGGCTTTTAAATTTCTCGAAAAAACTACCAGCAACTCCAAAAGCAAAATTATGAGCTCTATTTTGCACTTTGACTTTTGCTGGCCAATTTTTTACTTAACATTGAGCTCGAATATCTCTCAGATCTGAGCTCTGACTTGGTCACAAATTGTTTCATTGGGTTCCTACAACTTTTCTTTGCAAGTCTCAATCATTTGACCTTGAAAATCAATCCATATCTGTCTGCTACATCGGTCTAAGTGGAGGTTCCATTTTTAAGAAATGGGAAAGAGATAAAAATTTAAATTATAGAGATAGTTTCTTGAAATTTTCCTGGGAGCATACTGATCACCTTAAGTAATATGGAGGTTCTAACCCCAAACTGAGCCTAATGTCAGGTTGGCTCCTTGTGGTTGACCTTTAAAGTCGGGTTGAAGGTCAATAGGATGAGAGCGAGCAAATGAAGTGAGGTGAGTGTACTAGTGTTGTGAAGTGGGAACAGGAGGAAAAGGGAACGGGAAAAGGGGAAGCGCAAAGGGGGCGAGGAAAAAGGGCAAAAGGGAAAACGACAAAAGGGAAAAGGAGGAAAAGGGAAGGGAAAATGGGAAAAGCGTAAAGGGGTCGAGCAAAAGGGAAAAGGAAAAATGGGAAAGGGAAAAGGAAAGGGAAAGGGAAAGGGGAAGAGAAGGAAAAAATGGAAAAGAGAAAGGGTGGGGAAAAGATGAAATGGAAAAAGAAAAATGCCATCGAAAAAAGGGGAACAAGAAAATAGAAGGGGGAAGGGAAGGGAATGGGAGGGGAGGGGAGAGGAAAATTGAGGAAAAAGGAAATGCACGGTAGAGCAAATAGCAAAGGAAATGGAAACGACATCGAATGCACAAAAACCTCTTATAGCCCACAGGGGTCGAAATTGGAGGGGGGGGGGGTTCCTAACCAGAATTTCCGATTAAAGTTGTTAAAATCCGATTAGATAAAGCAAATGCCGGCAATTTTTCGATAGAAATTTTATAAAATTAATGTAAAATCCGACAAATTAGAGGTTCTTTTCACAAAAGTCCGGCAAATACAAATAAACGGCGGCATTTTTGCTGGTTGATTAAAAATCTAAATTCGAGGCCGGATAGCCCAGCAACGTTGGGCACCATTACTAATTTATGTATGATACTAATTTATGTATGATACGATATGAAGCAATCAGGTTGGATCCTAGCCGTTAGATAGGTGTAGGATTTTGACCTATGTATTCAGGCGGCGCCGCTATCTGATGGCGGCGCCGTGACGAGTAGGGTTCAGCGCGCAGGTTACTCGCTTCTCCACGAATGGCCCAGAGATTGCAGCCAGTGAAGGTTCTATATTGTTCAGGTCCATTCTTTTCTCTCGGACTCACTAGATGCGAGCAGTATATGTTGCCACCCTCTTAGAGCTCCTTACAGTATTTCTGAATCTGAGTCTAATAATGTTAAGAAAGATATGTCGTTGCATCTCGAGAAATCGATACTATAGTTGGTTAAGTCGTGATGCTTTTGTTATATCGGTTAATAACAAGTGAAAAACATCTCAGTGTGTAGCTTGCCAGCTGAATATTGCGAATTTGGGCCCGAGTTTGTAAACTGCAAACCATGGTTAATTCAAAATGCGCCAGAGTTGTATCCAGATTTACTGAAAGGTAGCTTTTTACAAGTGCTAGCTTTTTGTCTATGCATTCTGCTTATTAAATTTTCTTGCATACAGAGGCGGAGAAGGCAGCAGAACAGCTCGATAGCTTAGAAATATCTGGTGGGAAAGGGGATTCGTCTACAGGCCAAGGTATCTCTCAATATTATTGAAGACTGCAATACTAATAATGCCATTCTTACTCGGTGGTCTGTTGTGCCCTCAGGGAGTGGCCACGAAAAGCAGGAAGAGATCAAAAGATTGCCTGGGGGCAAAGTGAAAAGGAAGGTAAGATCGTTTTCCATAAGAAATGTCTAATTTTAGCATCCAACTCCATTTCATGTTTTACCTGCAGGAAAAACCTGAAATTGTTGTAGAGAAAGTGGTCCGTAATAAGCGAAAATGTCTCACAATAATCAAAGGGCTTGATATGTTTGGTATACTTATTGTGCTTGCACTTTGCATGTTCCTTTTTAACCAGAGCTCTTTTTGCATCCAATTAGGAATCAGGCTTAATGATGCTTCCAAGAAGTTGGGAAAGAAATTTGCTAGTGGAGCCTCAGTTGTCAAAGTGAGTGTTCTGCTGCTGATGTTGAGTTAAGGGAAATTTGAGTTAGCATGCATGTAGCATGCTATAAGTAATACCTAATAAAACTAAAAGACATGGGATCGCTGAATCGGATTATTTTTTCGTTATTTCTTATTTCTTAGGGTCCTACTGAGAAGGAGCAGATAGAGGTGCAAGGGGATATCATGATGGATATTGTAGATTTCATCACAGAAACGTGGAAAGAGGTGAGTTCTGAAGTGATTCTTTTGTCCTGGTTTGGTGTAGTTTTTTAAGTTAGTCAGTTCCGTTATGATTTTCTGATTGGTCTATAGATGGTTAAAGTTGAAGCCCTGTGTATGAATGGCATTCATATGTTTCTTAAAACTGAAATTGAACAACAGTATCCAATCCCCTGGACGGTGATGATGTGAGGGAAACGTATCTTTTGGTACTGCTGGAGTGCTGTCCAACACATGTGAATCGACATTAGCAGCAAGATTGCCAATACAGATGCTAATGGATAGAAACATGTTTCTACATTTGGATGTTACTGTATCTGTAGTGCTTATGAGGAACATGCAAAAACTATTTTGTAAACAACAGTTGTTTACACTGCTCCTTTCCTGTAGGGATGGGAACAAGGAGGCTTTTACGTGGATACCTTTCTCATTCTTTGATGATCTCCATTGCCCCTGTCCATCTTTCATTGAGATAGACGGATGTGTCAGTTTTCAAGAATTTTGATAGTTTATGCTTTTGTAAACATGCTAAACCCAAGTAAAGGGTGATCTTTTAGTTAACCAAGTTGAAAACTGTTCAAGACATTACAATCTGCAATCTTAGTGCTTGAATGTTAAAGAAAACTAAAGTTAAAAGAATGTGTTTGGAAGGGAGCACGTGTGAAGGTGCTGGGGGTTGCTTATGCTTCTGAACTTCATCCGAAAAGTTCTCTTTATTGATGATATTCCTTATAACATTTTCTTGCTCAATGCTCAACAATGAGTTTGATGCCATTCCTTATCACATTTTCTTACTCGATTCAACGAGTTAGAATACTTAAGCAGCACCGTAGGAGCCCTTGTCTTTCGTAGATTGAAGCATATGTCCCTGACTCCAATGTTTAAAAGAAACAAGATAGTGGTTTAATGCTTAGAGGAAGTCTAAGGTAATGGTGTATCAGGGACTATGTAGCCTATATGAACATGCATGTGAAGATATAATCTATGCAATTTAGTGCCTTTTCTCATCCTCATCCAACTGTGAGGAAGATGACTGGTTTTCTGCAGATTCACAGAAGAGCCACTACCGTAACACATCCCAGTTTTTTGAGAGAAAACGGCTTAGTAGCTTTGAACAACAGAAGTTCCGGACTGAAAGCTCTTCAAAGAGCTAGTGTACAATGCCACGTGCACTAGTGAAGCTGCGGGAAGGTTGGCTGGATATTTGAGATTGGGGGAACTTCTCTTTCCTATTATATTGTTGCTTTTTTACCTTGCTTTCAATGGTGTCTGGTTATGTGATGAGTTATCTCTTGTACGGCACATCTTTGTAGTGTTTAGGAATTTTCAACCAAACGTTTTGAAATGTCTCGGGAGAGATACGTTGGTATTTTTTGATTGCCTTTTAAGTCCACGGTTCTTTGTGGTGCAAGACGATGATGCAGATGGTGTTTACAGGTGTAAATGTCCATGATTAGCTTTTTACATCTCGTGGCTTTTGACGATACATCCTCCTGCTTCGTTATGCAATTGATTTTTTTTTCCCTTGAAAAGTTTTTAACATCTTGTTCATAATGCTTTTGTGTGTGTTTTATGTTAGATGCATTTCCTCCAGAATAACTAGACTGGAGGCTATTTTTCAAATGGCAATTTTGTATAGCATTGGCTACTCGTAGCTAACTAAAAGTCAGATTATGCGTTGCACAAAATCTGGTATCAAGATACCCCATGAAGAAAGGAGTGCGCTCAAGTTGAATATAAACCCCCAGAAAAAGAAAAATAAGATATACCAAATTAAAAAAAAAAAAGGCGATGTCACTTTGTTGTTGAGCATTGTTTTCTATTCCATTGCAGTTTGATTTCACAATTGTCTGTGTTTATATGTTTAGGTGCCAGATTCTGCTGTATATTTTATCGAAGACGGAAAGAAGGTTCCTGCAATGTAGCAGCAGAAAACCTTCTAGGATGATCTGGTTCCTGTTTGTGTTTCTGCAGTTTATTTGTTTGTCTTCCATACGATATTGCAGATAGCGAAATGGTGAGAGCTACAGTGTATTAATGGTGTCAGATATCTCATGGACTTTTTTGGGAAAAACTTATAAACATGCTGCCTCTTATCAATACAATCTTTTTGACACGATTTCTAGTGTATTTAAAGGTTGTTTAAGGATGGTCTAGTGGTGTAACAGTTGTTCTGAATTCTGAGACATCAAGTCAGTGTTCAACTTTCATGGCCTGCCCACCCTTAAATAGGTCCCTTCCCCCTTCTCTGCAAAAGAAGGGGGAAAAAATTATAGCCATTACATTATCTCTAATATATAATTGAGATAAGGCCGTTAAGGGGGCACCTTAAAAATAAGTTGTTATAGAAAGTTTGTTTTTGTTAAGAGATTGCCACGCGTCGTGTCGTGTGGTGCTATTCGCCCTTGCGTGTTTTTTTCTCCGCCAGGAAATTATTGTTGATCATGTTTCTTATTGTTGATCATGTTTCTTTGGTGTTTATACCTTCGCAATTCTTTTAAACAACACTAATTGAATATGCTCTTTTCTCCTCAACAGTAAGGCTTCTTTGCTTCAAACTAGCTTCTTGCAATTCGTCACAGTTTTTCTATCCGAATCACACCCAAAGAATCAAAAGCTTTGCAATCCGGATCAAACCTAGAGAATTAAAATCTCTGATATCCAGATCAAACCCACAGAATTAAATGCAATCCGGATCAAAACTGGAGAATTAAAACCTCTGATAATTGCAGCTATCTCGAGAGTTCAAGCGTTCACGTAACTCCAGTTATTCCACTGAATTCAATTAGATTCGCCTTGATTCAATGTGTAATTGCAAAACCGGAGTGAACCCAGCTGCTGTGCCCTATGATATAAAGATTCATGCTTTTTGTCTTCACCGTCAAATGGTCCAATCTCTTGCACCTTTTTTCTTTCTTTTTTTTCTTTTTTTTTGGTTCATTTTCCACCGACTTGCCATATCATTGTTACTTAACACAGTTTATTCTGGAAGGAACGAATGCTGGATCCCCATTTCTAAGAAAATAGCTTTGCTTGCATATGCGATTGCCTGCTACATTGCCTTTGGTGTAATTTTGCTTATCTACATTGTTTTTTGATATATTTTGCTCATGATTGTTGTGCTAAGCTTTCGACCATTGATACATACGTTAGGTGGGTTTAGAATATACTAGGTGGATTCAAAGAGCCCTACACGGAACCAAAAAATTTGTATAGATGACATGTCTAAGGTCATCCATGGAGTCTACTTGAACAACCATAAGATAAGTTTTGGGTGCATATTTTTTGTCATCCTGCACATATGTCACGTGATGAACATAGAATCTTTAGGAAGCAATGTGCTCCATAAATCAACAAGTAAGATTTTTGCTTCCACTAAGAATGACACATTTGCGGTGGCAAAAGCCACGCAATAAATTCTTGTAAATATATATAAGGGTGGCATGAAAAAAATGCCCTTCCCCTTGAAAGCGCAAAAAAATAGTCAACCTTAAAAATATAAGGGCAAGGATTAAAAAAACCCTTAAATTCTATTAAAGTCAATCATTATTACATTAGTTATTATATTTAGTATTATCATATATATTATTTTATGTTTATGTTATTAAATGGGCCGAAGAACATAGAAGAAGTTGATTGGTCTTCTATTTACAAGGAATGGATGAATGCGAAGAAGAGACATATTGGAGAATTGTAAAAGTTGTTTGGTAGTTTGTTCTTCGAGAGTTACCTTATCTTATGTAATACTCTAATTTTTACTTGAATATAAGCTATGATGATGTCTACAAATATAAACTGCTACGTTTTAAAATAAGAACTACTTTATTTTTTTCTATAAATGTATGCTTTTATAGATAGATGTTTTATACTAAATCTTATAGTAAATAAGGGCAGTTTACATTGTATCGAAGGGTCGAAATTGGGGTAAAGTTTTAAACTCCGATATGATAAATAAAGAAGATGATGACAAATTTTTGATCAAAATTTCATAAATGTAAAATCCGGCAAGCTAGAGGTTTTCTTCACAAAAATCCGGTAAGTACAAATAAAGAGCGGATTGTTGGCTGATTAAAAATCTAAATTCGAGGCCTGATTGTACCATGAAAAAAAAAGGGGTGATAAAATTTTAACCTACCTGAGAAAGGACAACTAAAAATATGCCCTTAGAAAAAAAAAAGCAGGGTCTACCCGAATAAGTTGATCCCTGCATCAGGTGTTGTAGTTTGGCAGTGCGTGCTCATTTCATGTTTATGGCAGCGTTTCTATCAAATAATGAACTGATAATAAATGTTGGATGTCAAGCAGACAATATAACAAGCTCGATCTGACTACTTCCAGAAGGATAAAAAGCCCGTAAATCCACCTCCCAGCAGAGTGCTAATTGATGGAAGAAGAATTCTTCATTGTGCATTGGCATAAAAATTATAAGCATGCTTCTAGAAAGGTAGACTTGTGGAT
Organism: Isoetes engelmannii; assembly: GCA_011763485.2. Classification (NCBI taxonomy): domain Eukaryota; kingdom Viridiplantae; phylum Streptophyta; class Lycopodiopsida; order Isoetales; family Isoetaceae; genus Isoetes; species Isoetes engelmannii. The sequence goes on along the minus strand of JAANSK020257718.1, from coordinate 8,988 downwards.
TCATCCCTCCTATTGAGTTGCATTGTTAAGGTGTGTGCCCACCGATGGCCCACATTTGAAACAAATGGATTGTGGAAGGCCCTCCAGAGCTTAGTATTAGGAAATCGACACATGGAGGAGTTTCGTTTGTGGAAACTTCCCGCCGCCACGAGCAGCATCCAAAGTAGACTTGTCGATTCGTCCCTCCTATTAAGCTTCATTGTTAAAGCTGCGTGCCTACCGATGGCCCACATATGAAACAAATGGATTGTGGAAGGCCCTCCAAAGCTTGGTATTAGGAAAATGACACATGGAGGAGTTTTACGTCGTGGAAACTTCCCAGAGGCAGCAGAGCCGTGAGTGGCGCACTGCCGAGAAGTTTCCACAAAGGAGAACTCCGACGCGCGTCGGTTAGCTAACGTAAACATAAGTTTGGAGGGTTTTTCTGACATGGCAGTGATGTGGTAAGAATTTTTGTTGCGTGCATGGTTTCATTTTTCTTCCAGGTTTTGGCTATGGCGGAGTTCCGGTGCTCGTAGATGCCTTTTTGAGTTGGCACTTGTCGCAACAATCAGTTGTGTGTGGGCCATGCGGCTGTCATTTGATCTTCTTTTTGTGCTATTTGGAGTCGTCTAAAATAGAATGCTAAGGGCAAGGGGAACCAATTATACCTTCCATTCGTGGACCTGCTAACTTTATTGTTGTTGCTTTTGAGGATTTAGGGGAAGATGCAGATATCTATGACCACTTGCTTGGAAGGAGATGGATGGCTACAGTTGATGCTAGACCAGTTTGGTCTCAAGGGACATGTACTATCTCAAATGCTCTCAAGTGGCTACCATTCAAGATGGCTCTTATGGCTCCAAAGAGGAGGTACATTTCATTAAAGAATTGTTAATAGATGAACCACTGGGATCCTATAGGTTGGCAGCCACCAAGCCAAGGAAATGTGATATGATTCCTTTGGTTATAGAGTTTGCGCCTTCTCTCAAGCAAGGTAAAGAAGGTTTTTTTGTGGTTTGATGGAGGAATTTCAAAAAAGTTGGACATAACATCATATGCAGCTGTACTAAATAACTCATCTAACAAACTCTTGGCCAAAGTATCCTCAAGTAACTTATGATGCAAAATACAAGGCTTTAATTGCAGGTCTCCAAGAAGCTAAGGCAATGGACATTTCTGACATACACATTAATGGAGATTCTCAACTAGTCTGCAGACATGTCAATGGTGAATATCAAACCAAAAATCCTAACATAGAAGCTCTTAGAAATTAGGTAATGAGAGTACTTGTCAAACTCACCTCTTGGAAGATCACTCATACTCCAACGGAGCAGAATTGGGAGGCTGATGCTTTATGCAGAGATACTCTCATGTCACACTTGTCTGAAGGAGCTATTCCAAAAGATGAATTAATGAAGATGAAGTCAAAGAGCTCTGTCTCATACTTACCGTCAATGCTTCACAAAAAAAGTCAACCAAAACAAAAACTGGTAAGCAAAGTTCTTTATTTGTGGAAGATTTGTTTGGAACTCAAAACAAGGATGAGATCACTAGTTTCTTTTAGAAAGAGGAGATGTATTTGCTTGGGATTATTGAACTTATTGGCATCAAAGAAGAGGTATATCAATTTGAGATTAAGATTAAGGAAGGTTGTAAACCCGTTTTCCAAGATTAAGAAGAATCAATGCTGCATTTTTGGATCTGATCAAAGAAGAATTGTATAAAATGTTAGATGCAAGAGTTATTATGGAGATCATCAACCCTGAATGGGTATCTTGCATTGTACAAGTGGAAAAAAAGGAGTGGTGCCTTGAGAATTTGCATAGATTATCGAGACCTTAACAAAGATACTATCAATTATTGTTATCCCTTGCCATTTTTAGAGGAGATCTTGTATGATGTTGCAGGGAAAGACATGTATTCCTTTTTGGATGAATTTTCAGGCTTCAACCAGATCGGCATCAAAGAAGAATACCAGCCAAAGACCTCATCCATCACTCCTTGAGGTACTTATGCCATGAAGAGGATGCCATTTGGTTTAATGAATGCACCAGCTACATTTCAAAGAGCTATGGATGTTATTTTTAAGACAATGCCTGCTGAGGAGTTCATAATTTATCTAGATGATCGCTATTTAGGTATTCTCTACTTACCATGTGGAATTGCTTGCAAAGATTTGTGCTTTACGCAGAAGTTCTGGAGTCAACCATTCCCAAATGTGCTTCTTTTTTGCATCAAAAGGACACCTCCTAGGCCATGAAATATCTGGTCAAGGCATTTCAAGCAGCTCAAAACAAGGTTGAAGCTCTCAAGAAGCTAGCCCCTCCTCAAAATTTGAAGCAGGTTAAGAGTTTCATTGGTATGACAAGTTCTCTTAGGATGTACATTCCAAATTTTGCTCATATTGTAAGTCCTATCTCTAAATTGAGAAGAGTAGACAAGTTTTCTAAGTCTGAGAGCAAACATATACCTGTTACACGAACTGCAGAATGCCAAGAGACGTTTGACTTCCTTATTTCATCAATATTTGAAACCACGCTCTTAAAAAGACTAGATTTGAACATGCATTTTGAAGTTTATATCACTATTACTAAAAAGGCCATAGGCCTAGCTATTTTGCAGGACAAACATACTATAGTCTTTGCAAATAGGCAATGGTCTGTTCTTAAAGAGAGATACCAGGATGGAGAAGAGTGTTGTTGCACTCATGTTCTGTATTAATAGACAAGGTCACTTGCTTTTCAAAAGCCAATTGAAGAGATATTGAGACCATCATGCTTGCTTGTCCCTCTTTATGTCTTAGGAAGTTCAGTAAGTTATGTTAGGAGCAGGATAATTAGTTCAGTTTGACTTTGTTATGAATTTGTTATTTTGATGAGTTAGTTTTATGTTTGTAGCAGGTTGGACTAGTTAGAAAATAGTACCATGTGATTCAGAGAAGAAAATGAATGCTAATTCTTCCATCAAGTGTGATATGCAGGTCCATTTGTTGATGATCTCACCTGCTCAGTTAATCTAGTCACAATCAGGCCCTTGCTCCCCCAACTTTTCATATGCAATCCTATCAGCTCTTATATTCTACCAAAGGTGTTATTGAGGTTGTTTTTAACGAGATTCTTGATTCCATGGTAGGTGCACCCTTGTTTCATCTCTATTCATCTGCCTTAAGTGGTTGTACCAATCATCATGACTTCTTTCCCTTGCCTTCACTTCCTATTGTACTCTGCTCTTTAGCTTTACCATCATAGCAGAGTTTCTCTCTCATGGGGATGACTAAAAGGCATACATTTTCTTGTTTTGGCGAGATAATGACACTAGTACACTTTTCCCACTTCATTTGCACACCTATTCTCCATAGCTTTCATCTCCATACATTCACACAGTTCATTCATATCACATCATTACCATCTTTCCTACACATCCACCACCCCCACCTATATCACATCACCATCAGATTCATGCTTACCCCATTTTCATACATCCACCACACTCTTTTCCATCACACTATCATCACATCCATGCTCATTTCATCACATTTTTCACTCAAAAGCACTAGCATAAGTTGAAGACTCCTTTGTTGTGTTCATATTGGCATTTTATGGTTGAGGGGACCAGCCATTTTCTTGTTTTGGCGAGATGTTGCCCCCAAAGGGCAGCATACTAACCTTCGGTCTGCACGTGAATTGTTGGAAGAAGAGATGGAGACCAACAACAGCCAATGACCGGATCGACTTAGAGTGCATCGACTTTGCCTGGCCTCCAGCCAACAAGAAGAAGCTTCCACAGATCATCAAGATTCCACAGCTCGTAGCTGAGACCATGCAGCTCTAGTTGGGGAGCGCAACTGATTGTATACCATGACTAATAAAAAGTCATTTTTATCGTGCATCCGTGTCATTTCGTAAAATGGTCCATGAATTCAAGTTTTTTCTATATTTAACGAAATAGTGCTTAGAGTGGATAAAAATATGAACAAGAGGGGAAAAGAATTCGTGTCATGGCAAAAAGTCGGGCGAGTGCAATGTTGTTAAAAGTGCAAAAAACATGAAAAAGTTCGTGCGGGATCGGATCATGACAAAGTAAAAATTCGTGTCGGGTCATGTCGGGCCAATATGGGCCATTAAGAGTAGGGCGGCCATATCCTGGCCGTGGTAGCTGAAACAAACCCTAGAAATCCTGCCACAACCCTTATTCCGACGCCATGACCTCAGCTCCTGCAAGCAGAGCTTCACTACATCTCCATGGCCCAAGAGGAAGAAACGACCCTGCTCCAGAACAAGTCGAGATGCCGGAATTGCTGGGATGCCATCCATCTTCGGCCCTCCTTTGTGCAGATTCGACAAACGGGTGTACTGGCTATGAGCATCTTCTCAACCGTTCTTGGCTTCTCCTTCCTACCTGTTGTTTTTCCCTTTTGACAGTGCAGAACAGAGACATAAGGCAAAGTAGAGATTTGCATTTGGAAGTTGGCCTTTCTTTCATCTGGAGATCCCGCAACAAGGCAATGGCAGAGTTGAAGTGGGTCGGATCTGTTGCCTTTGATGCAGGGTGTGACGTGGAGCTTTCAGTCTTATTCTGGAGCTATCATGAATAAGACTAGATATACTTAATTTTGTTTAAATCTAATTAATATACTAGTTTGTTGCTTAAGCAAAATGTAAATTAAGTAGTAACAAAAACGTCATCATAGGTTCAACATATTTCTATTTCGTTTAGAGCTTTTTCCAATGTCAACCAACTGAAGAATTGGATGTATAAAATAAGTGGGGTATATCTTATCATGTTCCATTTAGACAAAATGTTTTATTTTCCAATGTCAACGAAGTGAAGGTTTGGTTGTATAAAAGAAATGTGATGTAATGACGTATGTTGTAATTATTGTAATGTTAGTTATGATGATGAGCATAGATTAGAATATCACAATTCACGTTGTCTTTTCAATACTCGTTATGATATGATATAATATAGTACCGCTAGTTGCTGCCCATGTAAGCTATCATGTTGAATAGGAAGCCTCTTAGCAAAAATGATTTGAATTGGTCCTCTACTATCTTATATGGTTGATAAGGGATCAACTCAACAAAACAATGTTTCAGAAATGATGCAAGGAGTGCACAATAGCATGTCAAAATAAATTTATGCAGCACATGGCGGCAACATCAACCCCATCATATATGGGTGAGGATAATGTTACCCTGGTTTCGGTGATCCCGGAGGTGTTAATTTCGGCCTCCGGAATCACCCTCATTTTTCGACGGAGTCCGTTCGGGGAGCCCCCGTTATACCGTACTGACACATGTCAGTACGCCTGCACAAATCTTGGCCGTCCGTCATTTCGCCGCATCCTGGCCGTCCGCCGGCCTACCGTCCTCCGGTATCACCATTAAAAAGTGACGGGCGATTCCGGGCTCTGGGATCACCACCCTGGCGATTCCGGAAAACGGGATCACCATGTTCCCAGCTGATAATGGGGAAGTTATCAGCCCTTCGAAGATCTCGCACTCCGGGATCCCCAAGGCCAGGCATCGGCGATACCGACCGTCGGAATCACCACCGCCACTGGCCGATATCAGGAGGGCGTTATCGGCCCGGTGATCCCCCCTTCGGGATCGTCGTAGAGGAGCCTGGTGCAACCGCTCCGTGATCCCCTCGGCCGGGCTGATACAGGAGCCGATATCGGCCAAGCAAGAGTTCCCGGCCTCCGGGATTACCAACAAATCTGGTCCGCCCGCGTGACATTGAAAAATCTCGGCCGTCTGCAGAGTGACCGACCTCCGGTATCACCCCAACTGTATTCTGGACGAACATTTGCCGTCCATGTGTGGTCATCCTAGCCATCTTTTTGAATTAGTGTCGGACAGAGGCTTATGCGCCAAGCTTCCTCGACCGGGCCTTATGCGCCAAGCTTCAGTGCCCTTGCCGGATAGGGCAAACCACGACGCTCGCGCTGCTGCAGGCCGCTAGGACAACTCAAAGGTAAGAGCCTGCAGGATCAATGAGGATGCGGCATTTTTTTAAGGAATATCTGAGCCTTTTTTCTCCCTGTTTTGGGGATGGAGGGCGGCAGACGAAAATCAAAGGCTTTCTCTTCCGGAGTCCGTTGAGTCAGGCAAGGTTAGGTCCTCAAATGGAATTGTTGTACTGCTAGGACTTGCCCCCCCCCCCTCCCCCCCGGGTATCGGACTCTTGGCTATCTTCGTTGTCTTCTGAATCGTCCGAGAATATCAGTTGCTCTACATCTTCGTTGTCAACAAAATGGGTACGTTGAATTTGTTCGTCAGCATGCGCAACTGCATTGACTGCAAGACGCTCGTCCTCAATGCCTTCAAAGCTATCCTCTTCCACTTCGAAATTTGTATCCAACCATGGAAATTGCAGCTTCTCCACTGTCTTAAGCAAGGCATAGAAGCACATGTCGTGCTACAAAGGTTCCAAGTACGTTGCTTCTCCATGATTATCAGCTATAAAAAAGTTAGTTTGGGTTTGCAAACAATAGGATAAAGAACAATAATCTAGCTAATTTGTATCTGCATAACAGAAAACAGCTATGCACCTTGAGCCAACTATACAGTGGTCTTGGTCTGAGGCAACATAAATAAAAAGAAACAACCAAGCATCTACATGGCACATGCCATAAGACATCAATAGCTCACATAAAGAGTATACACAAGTGCAGGGATCCAGAATCAAGCAACCCCTAGCCCAAAACCATTGCAAATCAATTAAAACTCAATATTATGGAATAAATAAGGCCAAAGGACTAAAGCGAGCAATACTTGGAAATTATCCAAGCAAAGTGAAGGAAATATTAGAAATATACCTGTCATATTTCAAGGTCCAATATTGAACTGCAAAATACGATTGCAGAAGTTAATAGCAATTAAAAGACAAATAGATTGCGAACATGACGTGCAGTTTAATGCATAGAACTAAAGAACGATGCCATATGCCTGTGTAAACTGCATACCAATGCCAAAAAGAGGCTTATGGCAAAGGCGATTCAATCTTATAGTGACCAGCCAATCATTAGAAATCCCTGAAAAGATAGAGCAACCATTGCTGTATAACATACTTCTGAGATGGTTCCAACTTCGTCCATGCTTTCTATGCTTTCTACAAACAGAAAGAAACTCTCCTTTATCACATACCTGCGAAGCATTCATAAGGCAATGTTTATTGCTGGAACCTAAACGCAACAGGAAAATATAATAATGGACAGATGCATACGCACCTTGTGATGGCCACTTGAAATATCATGGCTGCTACATGCATTACCTGCTAAATGACTCTTTACACATTATCCATAAGCACAAGAAGCACATTAACAATGTCCAGACTCCAAAATTATAGGATACCCTGTGCCAATCTCCATAATTAGAGTGTTTGGCAGAGTTCCAAGCATAAAGAGAGTGATCATCCATTCCTTGCTTCCATTTTCTGAATATTTTGTCCAGATGCCAAGAATCAATTATGGCTATCTTTTGCATCCGCTGCTATAAACAGCATATTCATCTTGTATAAATCGTTGTATGCTATTGTTTGAAATGATAGTAATTGTCATGAACCTAACCGAAGTACACAGAACAGAAATACAGAAGTGTATGCCAGGATCTGGCAAGAATTTTATTATACAGTGATCAAGAGTACAATGGCCCGAAGGCGCTAAAAAAACAGGGCAATAAACGGGGTAGACGCTAAGAAGGTCCAAGACTGGCATTGAAACGGAATAGCGCGCCTCAAAAGAGGCTCCGCTATATATACCCACGACAACGGTCAAGATGGTGCCACTCCATTGGCTGTGATGAAGCAAGATGTCGCGACGCATGCTGCTCGTGTGACGACCATATTGGTCAATATTTGTATGGTCGTCACACCATCCCACCTCCTACGACGGCGTCTAGGGGCTCGAACAGGAGCCGGAGTTCGAAGACTGGGCTTATCTGGATAACGCCGGTGGAACTCAGCAATCTTATCAGGAGCATTAGCCACATTCTCTGCAGGTTCCCAGGTCCTATCACTTGGGGAATATCCTATCCAATCTACCAGATAATATAGGCGATGCCGCAAGAACTTGGAGTCTAGGATTTCACGGACCTCAAACTCCTCATGATCATCAATTTCAACTGGTGGCGGAGGTGGAGGTACGCGATCTGGGAACGGGTTTGCTGTATAAGGTTCCAACAAAGAGACGTGGAACACGGGGTGAATCCGGACTGATGGCGGAAGCTCCAACCGAAAAGCACGATCCCCTACTTGTGCAATGATCTTATATGGACCCAGACAGCGATAATCCAACTTATCAGAAGGGCGTGCTGTGGGCAAGTCACGACGTAAAAGCCAAACAAGATCCCCGACGGCAAACTGTGGAGCATCCTGTCGATGATGATCTGCATGATGGCGGTACCGTTCTTGAGCCTGGATGAGATGTCCCTGAAGATGACCCTGGAGCTGATGGAGCTTGGCAAGACGGTCTTCTGCACTGGGGTTAACTGAATCATGGCCAGGAGCAATGAAGGACCAGCGCGGATGGGTGCTATAATTCACAAAGAATGGTGTCTGCCCGGTGGAAGCATGAACTGAATTATTATAGGCAAACTCCGCCAAAGGAAGCCAAGTAACCCACTCATCCTGCTGAAGACTATTTGTATGTCATGCAGCATAACTGATCATTATACTGAGCCATGTAGAAATTGTGGTGCCTCTACTATTAAAATAGAAATGATGTTCTATGGAAAGATATACACTGATAGAGAAGCAATACCAGTCACAATTTCAATAAATACTATAGCTGACTTCCTAGGCAATGAAGTTGGAAGCACATTTGCTGAGATATTGTCTGAGCCAATGAAAATACGCAACAGGTTAATATCAAGTTCTTTCTACAAGACATTCAAGGTAAACAAAAGAGGAGTAGTAACAGGATTTGCACAAGAGTCACTTACATGATATCAATTACATATTGTCAACTATTATACAAGCTTTTCTATGGTCGCTCCAATAGCAAGG
>JAANSK020257707.1:0-12642 GCA_011763485.2 Isoetes engelmannii | reverse complement strand
AATTTACATCGCAAAGAAGCCCACAATGAAGCTCTCTGACAAGGTCTATTGTGAGCATAAACATTAATCAATCCATGTTTGACCCCATGTCTAAGTTGTTGCACTATATTTTATTAAGAGCCTCGTATCTAATGGATTCCATGTGTAAACTGAATATAAGACGTTGCAGTCTTTATGGGGAGAATGACGTGGTATAATCATGTAAAGAGGTTAGTATCTCTATTTGCTAAGAGAGTGCAGATGTGTTGATCTATATCGATATGACCGCTATGCTGTGACTTGCTCGACAAGTTTGAATTGTTAGCATGATCTTCATCAGTAAGCTAAGCTACTTCGACATAGGTAGGTTGTATGGGCAACCTCGGCTTGTGGCAAGGGTATGGTTTAGGCACATGTTTAGTAAATATTCTAATGAACTTCACATGTCTTGGTCTTTGGTATTTCTTCACAATGTCTTGGTATTTGATGTCTATTGGATCCTCCGGTGTCGGACTTCCAGGTTCGGTGGCCTGGATTGTTCCGGCATGACTCATGTTCTATGTTTTATGTATTTGTGCTCTGTGACACCGAGTGTAGTTCTCTTGGCAAGGATGCTACGCCAGTACTCTTGTGAACTCCCATGGTAAGAGGTCCTCCAGTGCCAGACGTGGGCCGGGAAGGGTATGCGCATACAAGGTTCACCCCACCACCCGCTACAGAGCTTGGAATGTAAGCCGGCTAGGCATTTGCTGCTAACAGGGCCTGTGTGTAGGCTCGCTGAGCTACCCATTATCCCGGAGCTTGTTTATAATGGTTTTGGTACTTTGACTATGTTCTTTGCTTTTGATGCTCATGTGTTGTAAATCATTGGATTATTGTCATTGTCTAGCACTTTGCTCACATAGGATCTTGTGTATTTGCTGAGGCAGGTTTGGGATCCCCACTTAGTCAAGAGGACTAACCCCATTAACTGCATATGTAGTGAAAGAGCAAGGTCGGGCTCGGGCTGGTAGCAGCAGTGAAGTTGGAGACCGTGGCTGAGTTCCATAGAGGAAGCTTATGTTTGATTTGGGCAGCTAAATATTGTGAATGTATGGAGTATAGTGTTTCCTCTAAATATTAGGATAATGATCATATTATAATTGACCTTGGATTTATATGAGTAAGAAGATTGAATTCTTCACCACATTGCATTTGTTAACCTAGCAAGAGTCTTAGAACAAGTTTAGACAAGATCATGAGTTGCCAGGAGGGTGAACTCGGCAGGCTCGTCACAAAGTGCAAAGGATTGCTCGTGTCCCTTGTTCATCGATGTTGTGCGAAACGAGATTTCCATGTATTTAGGTTGGAATCTAGTAGATTTGCAACAAAACCAAGACGACAATGTTAGCAAATGTGTGGCCTTATGTAAAGCTGGAACAAAAACAGATGTTATCGAGGTTCATTAACAATTGTTCTTGTGTGTGCACATTCAAGCCACAGATCAAAGCACCATACCAAAGCCCTTAGACTGGGTTTTAATTTGATACATGCATCCATCTTCAGGTTTTTTGGATTTATGAGCAGGTAAAGGATCCCGACCAAAATATTCTAAAAAAGAATAGCATCTCTGGTTTTTTTTGCTCTGTACTTCTGGTCTGAAACTAACTTGAAGCTCTTCCACTGCATCACGAAATGGTCTTTAAGCATATACCATTGCGCTTACTTGAGTGATGGCGCCACCAGTCAATCTTGCATTGGATCAAATTAAAATGACCTTGTAGAAAAGATTCATCTTCAAGTTCAACAAATGCGATGTTGTAAACTCCAAAGGAACTCAAAGAAAAAAGTCATATTTCAATCAAAGAAACTCTAAGAACAAAGCCATATTTCAATTGCTTGTTAACGTTTTCCATTAGCGCATGGCTCTACCATCAGATCAACAAGATCTCCAAGCACTAGGAACTTTGAAACCCTAACAACATCTCATCTTACTCTCAACACAATGAGAAAAATGGAGCTTTTGCATTGTGGGTTGCCCTTAAATCGAAATGCAACTCAGAAACAGAGCTCTGCTCCAGTTGACCAAAATTTGAATCTGCTTCAAACCTAAGTGTATTGCAACAAACCTTGCGAATGGCTATACCAAATCCCTACCTTGAGTTTCAAGCACCCTGCTCCATCTTGCAACTGCTACCTCAGAAAAGGTTTGAATTTAGCGACGGCAGTCCCCTTAAAAACTTGAAGCCCCCTTTAGAGTTGCCGAAATGGCGATGGTTCTTGCTTAGAACATGTCTAAATCTAGCGATGGCAACACCCTTTACAACTCGCAGCACCCTTAAAAACTGTCGGAATGGGTATAGGAGAGATGAAGCGCTAGATTGGATCTTCACAACCCCTACCACGGATCGACGGCAGCCACAGCAACTTGTAACGCTGCCTAACGCATCTGAACAAATTACGCGAATCGTCCAACTAGGCCTCAATCAATCTCCACCGTCCAAGCCAAAAACCCACTATCCACCCACCTCTCAAAGGGTATGCCCTTCGGGCAACCCAAAAAAGAAAGCTTGCCCAAAATTGTTGTCCAAGCCCCTTATCCAATGTCATACGCCCAGTAAAAAGTCCTTTATATCACCGAATGATAGGTTACGGAAAAAGTGCCAAAATTTACCTTATTGACTGATTTTAACGCCTTAAAACAAATGTTATCCATGTTACTGACAACTAGAAAAAAAAGCCATCAAGTAGATGATGCTTCACCAAAAATATAACCCTGGGTAGATATAATCCAATGGGGACTTCCTTGGTTCGCTAAAAACCTTGGGAGGTTTGGGGTGGCTCGCAAACCAATCGGATACTCATAAGACCATTGTTTGACTGGCTATAGGGGGTTTCTCCATGTGATCCACTGCCTAGACTAATACAATGAATCAGAATACCTGCTCCTGATTGTTTAGGGATGACTTGCTTCAAAAGACAAGATGTAGCTGAAAAATAAGCCTTATGCAGAAAAGAACGGCAAGGCCATGGATTTAGCCTCGCATTCAAATCTAAGAACAAATCATGATCTAAAGAAGATACAATTTCTAAGGAACCAATTGGGCACCGTGCATCCACTCTCATGAAAGCTTTGGCTATTGATCTTTTCAGCACTATTAGTAGCTGTATTGGCTAGTTTTGTAAGTGTTTACTCAATTTTTCTTTCATGAAAACTAAGTCCATAATGGTTCAGCTATTATTTTCTTCTTGGCCAGAGTAGAGGCATATAAAATTTGTGGCAGCAGATTTGTATTGTACACTCATCTGTGTATGTCCTTTACCTAACTCCACTTTTTTCCACTTCGTTTTCCTTTCCCATCTTCGTTGATACCATTGACTGTTACAACTGGATTGGTTAGACGCTGCAGGTATTAAACTAATCAAAGGTATGCTTTAAGCAACTATGACGACAAATGCATATCTTACTAATAATCACTTTGAGATTTGTCTCAAGGAATCCAAAATAGCTTCCAACGTTATTGCCCAATGAGTCCAATGCGTGCCTCCCTGCAGAGATTTCCATGTAAACTAATTGTTTTTCATAATTAAAAAACTAAAAAGCTTCTTAAACCTAGATACTAGGTTCTCGTTTTGACATTGCTTGTCATAAACTCGTAAACAGGTTACTTTGATGCATAGACAGATCAATTCAATTCCATCATATACTATTGACTTCACATATTAAGGGGATGCTTTACGACTTTAAATGCTTAGTAGACAAGGACACGTTGCAGAATCTGTTGTTGATAATCACGGATGAAGTGGTTCACTTTCTGAATCTGAAGCGGATATGTACTTTCTTTAGCCAAACTCCTTAAGCTTTATTGCATTATGTGAACACTCAACTTTTAAAATGCTTGCTTCAAAACAGTCCATGCTATGTTAAACTTACCTGACAGAAAACAACATATGGCTCCCTAAGCGGCCCATCGCAAGAAAGCTCACTAGTGCTCCCATCTATGAACGTCCCATCAGCAAAAATTACCTGAAAATTTTAATAAGGACGAAGAATGATAACAAGAAAAAGTCTTCTAAATTGAACATCAAGTTTTCTAGATTGAACATCATGTCGCACGATGATCATTACATTATTGAAAAGGCAATTATTAGAAAGGCACTTGATAACTTGAAAGGGCTCACATTTACACTATGAATATACCATTTCAACCCAATTATAAAGTTTTGTGAATTTACCTCACTTTCATAACCAGAAGTTGCACCCGCGATTGGCTTAATATATGACCCAACAGGACAGAGTCTCTGAACAGCTTCACAGAATGCCAAAAGATGCTCCCGGCTCCCTAACTTAACTGCCTGCTTTAGCATATAGCTTCTTTAGATATAATAGATCCTGCTTCTACACAAGCATGATATAAGACTGAATTTGATATCTATAGAACAATATTTGATTTGTCTTCTATTTTGTTTAATTCTATACTTCTGATTTGTTTAGTTCCATATACCATAATATAAGTCCTTTATGCACATGCTTTCCAGTAGACAAGTTGATGTCAGCATATGAAGCAGCCATTTAAGACTGAAACCCTAAGGAGTCAACAGCTAACCAGGGGAGGGAGGACGCTGCTTAGAAACCTCGAGACCAATTAACACAAGTGTGATCCACATCCAGCTATGTGCAAGTAAGAATGCCGCCTTGCATTTAAACCCCAAAATCAAAATTTAAAACCTAATTGAAGAAGAAAAGCAGCTTCTGCAGCATTTTATATGACCTGGAAATCTGCAGGGAGATAGCAGATTGGAATCAGGTGCCATTTATAGCAATCCAAGTCTCCGCTCAGGCTCCTCATTTCAATTAAGCTAGGAGCAGAATTTACTTTAGCGCTGTGTTTATTAATGCTTATCATGTTTATCCTTCATGAGAACAATTTACTTGAATAATTACTTAAATATGAGAACAACATGATATACATGATTATGGATCAATGAGAAAGCAGTAAGTCGGTTACAGATGCTCTTCATATTATTTTTCAGATAACTAATCTTGAACCTTGTAGGAGCTTAGGAGCAGAATTCACTTTACCGCTGTGTTTATTAATGCTGATCAATCATGGGAACAAATTTTTTACTTGAATAATTACTTAAATATGACAACAACATGATATACATGATTATGGATCAATGAGAAAGCAGTAAGTCGGTTGCAGATGCTCTTCATATTATTTTTCAGATAACTAATCTTGAACCTTGTAGGAGCTTACAAAAGCCTGTTCTGAAAATGTATTTTCATACTTAAACCTAACATAAAGAAAAAACTTCCGTTATATTCTTACCTGTATAACATCATTCCTCCTCCTGTTTGGAGGCGGCTGTACATCATATCCTTCGGCACTTAAAACTTCAGCAACCAAAAGTGAACCCTGGCATTAAAATTAGCATTTAAAATCAGAACTTTGACTAAAACCTTACCTTATCTACATGCATATATATACAGACCTTAATTGCCTCCCCAGTCATCTGCGGTGCCAAAAATAAGCCTTGAAACAACAGCCTCATAACATCCCCTGATGTTGATCCTGACTCTAGGCCTATACCTGGTGCAGATAACCTTGCGCCAGCAGCTGCAACCAGCTCCTTCTTGCCTGCTATATATCCCCCACATGGAGCAATTGTACCTCCTGGATTCTTGATTAAACTTCCTGCCATGATATCTGCACCCTGTAATAGTAAGCTATAATAATATCCTATATGGAGCCTTAACAAATTCCACTACAAGAGAGGCTAAGGAATTATTACTTATGCAGTTTAAATAAATTTCATCAGATATGCATACCACTGCCATTGGTTCAATGGTGTCTACAAACTCGCCATAGCAATTATCCACAAAAACAACACATTTAGGGTTTTGTATCTGCATTTCATATGGATTATTAAAGTTGAATCATAATAAGACGAAACAGAGTTCAAAAATAGCCATATGCCTTGATTTGTTTTATTGCCATCCCAATTTCAGAGATGGATAATGAATTGCGCCAGGAATACCCACAGGATCTCTGAATCAGGGCACACTGTGTTTCAGGCTTCACAGCTGTAGCAATTGCATCCCAATCGAGGCTATTGTCTTTAGAAAGCTTCAAAACAAAAAATTAAACAAAATTAATAATCATGCACTGAATTATAATGGTAACAAGAAAAAATGAAATCCAGTTTGACATCAGTAGGCCTAAAGCGTAAGTTCATATACCCAGAACTAGTCTGACAAAATAGTAGATTTTCCTAACCAAGATTAAAGAAGAGAACTAAAAGATATCATGAGTTATGACTAATACCGGCAATTCACGGTAAGATATTCCCAATTCTTTCAAGGAACCATGCCCTTCTGTGCCGCGCAAACCAATAACTTCTTCCAATGTGTCATAGGGTGGTCCTGCCACTGACAATAACTATTCCATATTCAATAAAACCGAGCGGTAAATTAAGAAATTGCATGAAATAGAAAGTGATGAGAAAAACAAATCACATAATCCAAAGCCTGTAGAACATGCTTAATCAGGAAATGATTAACTACACAACAAGTATATGTCCTAAACTAATATTATTGCTTAGAGCCTTTTGATAGACTCCACATAATGTGTCTTTTAAAGACTATTGGGATCATGCATATGTGATTTTGTCCTAAGACGCTACGAAAACATCAAATGCCACAATCACACTGCCCCACATTGCCAAGTCTTATCGGTCTATGCATTGACGGCAACCCCATTCACCTACTGTACCCCGAAGCATTGCAAATTTTCGCAAAAGAGAGCTTGGAAATTATACCAGCAGATAATGGAATATGCTATGCCATGAACATCCAAAAATCTAAACATTTGTTGGCCTTGGAGGGCAATTTATGGTTATTTCCTTTTCCAGCAAATGGTGGAAGACAACTAGGCTGTTACTTCTAGCACGCCAGACATAGGATATATTCAATCTTCAACGCCTATTGGTTGAAGCCAAGCTTACCTCTCCACCAGGTCGTAGTGATGCGTACAATGCACAGGCAATTGCATGCGTGCCAGAGAAAAACTACAGATATTATAGCTGAAAAAAGTTAACATCAAAGACTGAAAAAACATATCAACTTACAACCATAACGGAAAACCAAATTTACACCTGAGGGCGTACAATAGCTGCCTCGGCCCCAACAATGTGGGCAAATGCTTTGTCCAATGTTTTGCGACCTCCTGTATCATTGTGCCCATATCCAGTTGTACTGCTAAAGTGCTATTCATGATCCAAATAAAATGCATGAGCACCCATAATGATTTCATAACTGGTCATCCAATACATACAAAATAGGTATGCAAACTAGAGGTTCCTACACCTAAAGCACAACCTACTAGTCCTGCTAAATGCTATTTAAGCGTGAAAATGTCCAGTAGACAATTTTATAATGCAGCATGCTTTCAAGACATGAAGCTACAGAACTTGTTTTCAAAAAAATGCCTTAAAGGCAGTCAACGTGCAACCCTTTGGACTCAATTCTTATTTTCTCTAAACTGGTCCATTAAACTCCGTTGTGCCTTCATGCATCGAAGGCAATTGTTCTGCAACTTCATACAGACAAAGGATTAGAGAAGTGTACATGTGATCCAACTCGCGCATTAGAAAATGCATCCAAAACACGTTTCAAGTTGATGGCAACAATGTTATCAATATTCGTGAACTCCGGGAGCAACTTCGCTAACGCACTGGCAACCTATACGAGAGAAAGCCAATCCATAAAGATGGAGCTGATGCTCTTAAGCATTAAAAAGAAAAGCAGAGAAGTGATAGTAAAGCAGAGAAGTGATAGTACCTCGGGACAGAACGGACTGGAATCGAGCTTTTGGGATTCATGCCGCAGGTCGGGAAAGGCCTGGATGCTCCATTTTCGTGTTGGGGATAACAATGTCCAACTGTGATACGTCGTGGTTGCCATGTTATCTTAACTGAAACCTCCACACAAACCTTCCAACCCAATCTTTCATCTGGTAAGGTTCCCACTACAACAAAAAAATACGGATAACGTAAGAAAGGGAATGGTGCGGCATATGTATTTGTAGTGCAAACCGTAGGGGGGATGATGTGGAATTAGGGGTTTGGGTTTTGTAATATTTGTTTTGAGATTTATTTCCACATTTAGGGTTAGAGTGAGGCGTTTTTGGAGGAATCCCGACAAGTGGTATGTGGTTAGTGGTTTAGGTTAAATATTTGGAGCAGTTTCTATTTTTGTACTTGAGCCTTCTATTTTAGGTTAAGAGAGGGGGCATGGCGGCGTGCAGAGGGCAGGGCAGGCCAGGCCGGCTATGGCGGAGGAGTTCCGATGGACTCAGGCAGACGTACAGTTGCAGTTGCCTTTGCTTTTGTGTTTCGTTTATGTATTATCCCTTCTTATTCTGGTTTCCTGGTGGGCAGAAGTCATGGCATGAGGACGATTGTTTTTCTCGCATCATAGACTTTAAAGATTATGGTAAACAGTACGTGGAGGGCTCGAGGATTACAGATTTTCAAAAGGAGGAGAATAAAGCAGATGGAAATGGTACGGATCGTTCGGCTCTCCAGCTCATGGCTGATTTCGCTAAACATTATGTGGAGAATGTGAAATTAAGACTGGAAGAGGCAGGGGCTTTGGTAGCATCACAACTCTGACATCCAAAACAAGTAATCCTTTTTCTTCTCTCGAAATCACTTGTAGATAAGGTTTTGGTTGAATTGAAACAGGAGCTCATCGTTGCTAATTAATGAAGAATGAAGCGGAAAGGAGTTGAAGAAATAGAGGCAGTGAATATGGAATCAGGAGGTGAGTAGTTATGTGGCTAAGCTAGCATTTACATTTGTAGTTAAGCAATTGTTCTTTGTTTTATTGGTTCCTGTGTATGAAGAACTTAGGAGGTAAGCTGGAAAGGAAACTTCAAAGCTGTTGTGCATGGAGTTATATGGTTTCCGCTTTGCGGAGGGGGTTCAAATCCCCCAGCTCCTGTTTACTTGTACAATAATATTGCAGCTTCTGATAGGATTGAGTCAAGATTGACTAAATCATGGACTTGGGAACCATTAGGAGGAAATCATAGTCCTACGTAGAAAATCAAGTTTGGGATGAGCTTGACTTTCACGTATGGCTGAGATTCCCCTAGAAGGAATCTTCCTTGGAATATCCTGGCCATCAATGGCCAAGATGTAGTGATAAGAAGGATGTAGCGATAAGAAGGATGTACATTCTGTTACAGTGCTTTTAGGACAGGTTTTACAGATGGTTGGCATATATCTTTATCCTTTATTCTTTGTTTGCTAGGCATAAAATTGTTGCATACATCTTTTTGGCTAGTGTGGAGATGTTGTTCAAAGCAATCTCTGGGGAACATAGTAGTATAAAGAATGCTTTTTGTATTGGCATGCGAGAATAAAATATGATGACTGCAACATATTTTTAATATAAGATCCTTTTATTCAAATGCAAGCTGGTATTTGTGAGCACCCGTCTGAACCTGCTAGTGTGTGTCTGGACACATGGAAATTTAATTCATGTATTTATATGTCCAGCTTGAAGGGCTCTTGGTTTAATCATCCTCAGTCCCTCCATATCTCTTTCTTTCTTTTAGTTACTCTCTATTTTTTAGCTGCTAATTAGGCTAGAGATGCATTGACTTAATCTTCATTGACACCTCATCATTTTGGTGAACCAATCTACTATGTTGAATCTTCTATTTGGGACAGGCATCGGTTGGAGAACTAAATTTGCAACAAGCCCATTAGTGGAATGGTCTTATAGAAGTGGCGAGCATTTTGTGACAAGAGGAGTTTATACTACAGTTGGCTTCGAGATTTTCCATACAAAAACATCATCCTTTGATTTATGTGTACCACTTATCAACAGAACACAACAATCACCTTTTTGAAAGTGGACACTGCTGTATAAAAGGTTCAATGTACATATGGCTTTAACTTCCAAGCAGCATTTTGTGACAAGAGGAGTTTATACTACAGTTGGCTTCGAGATTTTCCATACAAAAGCATCATCCTTTGATTTATGTGTACCACTTATCAACAGAATGCAACATCCACCTTTTTGGAGGTGGACATTGCTGTATAAAAGGTTCAATGTACATATAGCCTTAACTTCCAAGTCAGGCAAAGAAAACATGATTGTCAATCAAACTACCAACTTTTAGGCTTTGAGGTACTTATTATCCTACCATTGTACATATACACATTAGATGTTCATAGCATTTTTAGAGATCATATCTGGGTAGACTCTCTTATCATGTAGTAACACAGTTACTTACTTTCTCATTGTGGTAACACAAACCTGAAGCATAAACTTTGTACAATATATTTGTATTTTTTCGGAAGAATTTTGCAGTGACCATCATTAATATGACCTAACAAAAGTTCTGGATGGGAGCTACAAATCTAGAGTCCATGATAGATAGCAAAAAGAAATGTGTACTTGGAAGGTTTTACTAGGCCACTGACATCTTGGAGAAACAGTCACTAGTTTCTTTTTTGGGTGAAATGTGAAATGTGCCCAGCATGCTCTGTTAAGAAAATAACTGCGGTGTTGCATGAAGTCTGTACATAGAAAGCACATTCTACTTATGCATAATACAAAAACTTAAGGCCTCCTATTCTATCCATAGTTACCGGGAACTAAGTTCCGAACTACGTTCCCGTTCCGGAACTAGTTCCCGGGGGCCCGACGTTCCGGGAACTCCGGCCGCCGTTCCCATTTTGCTTGTTACCGGGAACTAAGTTTCGGTACTAGTTCCTATTATTTGGGAACCAAGTTCCCGGTAATAAAAAAAATTCCCTCCACAATTTTCTATGGTAGGCGGCAATTTCTTGACATTTGTTGATCTTCTTATGAACGAACGCTCTGCTGTAGTTTGCGCCTGCCCTGCGCACCACTGAAAATCACGATGTCGGCCTGCTGGAGCCTCCCGGATGGCCATGGAAATGATGGAACTGCCCTAGTCGGACTCTTCTAAGGTAAGAAGGCTGATAAGTTTGATTGCTTTCTTGTACCTGTTTTTTTATGAATGAGGTTCTGCCAGTTACGTCAAGGCAAAAAGGAAAGGAGTATCTGATCCCTACAGTCAATTTGTTCCACTAGCATGAGTACTTGGCTATTCAGCTTGTCGCTGAAAGTCTGTAGAAAAGAATATGAACTGGGTCCATTCTCTTTGTGCAAAACTTGTGTGAATGCTGTCTGTTGTGAATGCTTGTTTTCAAAGCTTCTGTTGTGAATGTTTGTTTTCATGCCCCAAAAATACTGTATGTGAGGTTTTCTTGTGTAGTTTATTCTTGGGTCAAAGAGCGTTTGCAGAAGAATGGAAATTCTGGAAATGGTTCTCTAAATGATGTTGCTTTGATGAATGAAAGGCGTAAAGAAGGGGAGCCCACATTTTCTTTTGCTTAACCCAACTGGGTTTGCAGCTTTGGACGGGAATTTTAGCAACTAGAAGTTAGTAGCAAGGCATAATGAATATGAAGAAACGAAATACTAATTTGTGGCTTGCCTGGCTGCTCTGATTTCTTCTGCAGCAGCAGGTCGTTGTGTTCATTAAGGAGTGGCTGGCTGAGCAAGTATTCATTTCATTTCAAGTAATGCATGTATTGATTCTTTGCTTGTATTCATTGTTTCTTTGGTTGAATTCCTTGTATTCGTTGCTCTATTTTTTATTCATTCTTCTATTGTTTTTGTTTTAGGTGCAATCAATAAATCAATCACACATGGATGCTCAAGACCATGATGTGGATTATGCTTCGCAGCCTGAGGATGGGAGTGAGGAAATTGCATCATCCAGTATTCCAGGATGTAACTTAGAACATATCTTCGTTTTGCTTTGTAGGATTTTGATGAAGGCCCTGAGGTTTGATGAAAATTATAAAACCTTATCATATGACTTATGTTCTTAATGCCATAACTATTTCATTTTGTGTATTTTGGTGAATGACAATGTTCTAGAACTCGAGAGTTATGTTTTGAATGAGAAATTGATGTTTAAAGTTCTATTATTATTTCTACGTAGTAGCAATACATGTTCTTGCTTGTAACTCAGTCCCCTGGAAACGTTTTTTTATTCTGAGTGTTCTAAGATGTTATTCAAGCAAAGGGAACTCCAAACCCGTTTTCAAAATTGAAAAATTCGAATGTTGATCGTTCCCGTTCCCATCCGTTCCCGTTCCCGTTCCCGTTCCGAATTTTGGGTCGAAGTTCCCAAAAAGTTCCCGTTCCGGGTAACTATGATTCTATCCCAAGGCATCACATTATTATTATATGTCCTCCAATGAGCAATCCATTGATGCATTCCACATCGTTTCTCCTTCACTTTGCCTTTGTTGCTCTTCCCTTTTCATCATTTTCTATATACACTTCCTTTTCTTCCTTTTTTTTTCTTATTTTTCCTATATATCTTTTTTTTTTACCCCCTTTTTTTTTTGCCTTCTTCACCTTCCCTTTCCTCCTTATCTCTTTTTCATTTCTCTTTTTTTCTGGCGGACTTTGTCCCTTCTTTCTTCCCCTTTCCTTTTCCCCTTCCTTTCCTTTCCACATCGTATTTTTGGTGCCATTGCTGGAGTAGGGTAGAAGCACGAAAGGGTGGATAAAAAATGGTCCCTTATTTTACATTTACAAAAGCAAAATGTAGGCAATATTTT
>JAANSK020257696.1:0-12643 GCA_011763485.2 Isoetes engelmannii | reverse complement strand
AAATGGGGTTAGCCCTTCTGTGGAAAATGGGGTTAGCACTTTTGGTAGAGTTCAAAATCAAAGAATAATGGCAAAATGTGGAATCGTGGTTCTAATCCCACAGTTCAAATGGTAGCTTGTGCCCCATGAAATGTCCCCAAAAAGAAGAAACAGGTATCCACCGCATGGATGTGGCAACTTCCAAATTTTCCCCTTCCCGACATAGTAGCACGACGGGAAGGCGGTGCATTCGGCTGGTTCAACCACTCTAGCAAGCTCAAAGCATTGCTATGACTTCGTGCATGAGTCCAAAGCATCCAAGTTACCCTAGAGACAAACTTCATTGACCAACCGCCGACATAATGAGTCGACTATTCGTCCAATGCACTAATGTGCTAGCCAGAACCCAGCATATACTCGACAATCTGGGTGTTGTGCCGATCCTCTGCTCCGCCAACTGGTGCCTTATAGCGACTTTGGCCTTCTAGATGCAACTGCCCAGTCAAACCGCCATTTCGTGCCTTTTTGGCATGCCCAATCGCACAATGTCCAGGTTGTTATGAGCCATGAGAATTGGGCAATTTTGGAATTGGAAGTGAAAGCTGCATGGAGAGGGTTCTTGGGTTCTTTCTCTTGGGGTCTCTCTTTGGACCCTCGATGGACTCCTGCCCCTGCCTCCGAGGAGGCGCCTTCCCCACATCTCATCTCCAAAGCCTAGTATGGATCACATGTCCCTCTGCTCAACCTTTCAAGGATCTCATTGATGCCTTGCAGTCCCTACAAAATCTCCAATTTTAGCAGCTGTGTAAAACCTAGCAACACAGACGAAAGCTTTATGCTATAACAACCAGACCTGCAGTGAGTGCAAGCAGAACGAACCACAGGAAGTGCGGTCTTCATAAAGACAAGAAGCATTCTAAAAGGCTTAAATTGAGGTACCATTTCTGAGTCCAAACATCTAGAATGAGGTCGCAAATAACAAAATCTGAACAAGCTCATATCTGTATACATGTTCCCTTCCCAAAATGCTAAGACATGATGTCCAAAGCTCAAACCAAATGGCAGAAACAAAATGATCCATTCTTACTCAGTCGGCCCTTGTACAAATTGGACGGATTCCAGAGTAACGGCCATGTCCTGAAAGCTGAACCATGTTACGAAGATCCGATGAAGACTATATAAAGAGAACCTCGAGCATCCACCATCGGTCTGGCCAGATAGCAGCTGAGATTTTTCCTGCTCCTCCAGCCGATTTTGCCAAACCCTGAGCTCAAGATGCCGGGCGGCGGTCGCCGCCGCCCTAACTAGCGGCTAGGGTTCTCACTGCCATATCATTCTCTGATCTGAACTTTATTTTTTTCTTCTCCTGGCGTGAGGCGACCAACGACGTTCTGGGGCGCCTGACGCCAAGCGTGCTCCTGCCACTTGGCGCCAACAAGAGCTCTTGGCGCCTCAACTGGTGCCTCAAGGCATGAGCTCATGTTTGATGAAGCAATCAGACAACAGAAATCAAAACTTTTCAGCTCTCTTCAGATTTAGGTAGCAAAATTCACCTATTTTCTTCATCTATCCACAAATTCTTAGCTATAATGGATGACATTGGTGCTTTTGAGCTTGAAATTGAAAAATGGATGTTGTCAAATGGATTAATTTTGCAAAGAGTTCATATATAGTACTCTTAGAATGCTTTTTATTGTCTGCTTCCAGATTATATAAGAAATGAGGGGCAGCTGAAATTGAATAGTAATTCTTCTCTGCCACATCTCGCGCTTAGCACGAAATGATATTGAACGAAAAAAATGGATTTTTTCTTTCTTTTAAATGTCGCGCTAAGCGCGAGTTGTGGCAGAGGTGGTCTATTTTCGTGCCATGTGGCATTAAATTGAACTAGTATATTAATCTAAAAGGTTAGAATCTTACCTTTTTAACACCTTAGATTTGTATTTATGCATCAATCTCGTGTTAGCACGAGATGTGGCAAAGAAGGTCTATTATTTGTGCCATATGGCATCCAATTGGACCTATTATATTGATCTGAAAGGTTAGAATCTTAGTTTTTTTAACAACTTAAATATGTATTTTTGAATTAATCTCGCGCATAGCGCGAGGTGTGGCTGAGAAGGGTTTGCTATTCTGGCCATGTGGCACCAATTGGACCTACCATATTGATCTAAATGGTCAGAAGCTTAGTTTTTGTACAACTGAAGTTTGTGTTTTTGTATTAATGCTCGTGCTTAGCGCGAGTTGTAGCACTGCTATTTTTGCAACATGACCTCCAACTGGACCTAGTACATTATAGCTTTTCTACAATTACAGTTCGTATAATTAGGCCATTTTATGTTATGTATCTTGGAATGTTCATAATTTTAATTTTGGATTGGTATTTTATATTCATATTCTAACATTTTGGTCAAATCTTTAACAAGATTCTTTGTAAATTGAAGCCTTAAATTCCTAGTGTACAAGACACATTTCTATGCCATTTTCAAAAAAATGAAATGTGGAAGAATTTCAAATCAATTGAATCGTGGTTCAATGCTCCTGACCATAGATCTTCTTAAACCTGCACTTTACTTGAGGTAACAATGCTTGCACCATGTCTTCCACACTAAATAACATCGAAGCAGTCCGAATGCAAACATCAAAAACTTTTGCAAGGCTACACAACAAATATACCCTGGGCTACATCATACTAGATACTTGTTTGTTATAATCTTAAGGTCGTAATTGCTAGTTGGTGGAGACAATATCTGGCCCTAAAGTCTCCTTTAATGTGTCTGCATCAAAAATCCATTAATATCTAAAACCATCATCTTCCTAGGTGTAGTCCATCCAACACAACCCACTTGATCTGGCATAGGACACGTGTCCTACTGCCTGGAAGTGGATGCTTCCTCAGCATCGGTTGAATTCTACCTTTCTGTAATATGTTATTTATCTGTTGTAACTTGCTAAATATTTGCTGCAACATGCTACATATCATATGGTTGCTGCTAAGTGCTTTCTAGAAAGACTTCAACATTTGGTTCTTGTAGGATCATTGTGGCATCTGGCTTCCGTGTGAGAATTTGCGCATCTGGATCCTGTGGGATAGCTTCAACATCTGCCTATGTGTCAACTTTTGCACCTGGCTTATGTGTGTCAACTTCTGCACCTGGCCCTAGAAGGTTCATTTTTGAGGAGCATGACTTTTCTTTGTGCCTTGTTCCACACATTGCCTACTTCTTCTGTGTCAAACCTGATTATATGAGATGGATTCTTCAACATTCTGCCAGTAAGATTAGAAAATATGTTCATATGGTTGGTTGGGACAACTTGTGATCTAAATCTAACCCAGCTCAAATCTCATGGAACACAAGTGCATTTGCATCCTATACATCCACTCTCCAATACTAACGGGGGCCCTAGCATAGGGAAGAAGGCTGATCTTTTTGTAGCAGAGATACTCTTTGGAGACTTTGTAACGATTCTCATCTTCACTACCAGTTTCTTCTTTCCAGGAAATACTTGTTTCCCAGCCCCATACCCCTTGTCCTAAAAAACAGTAGCCAGGTACATTGAAATACAAGACATACATCCCCTTGCCCTAATTGCCAAATACATGGCATCTCCACTTCCAAATTAACAAATTTGAAACTCTGGCTCTCACGTGGACGCCATTACGTGCTCTGCTTTGCCATCAGCAAGAGCACTCTAATGGAATCTTCCAAAACATCATCATACAACTCAAATCCTTACCAAATACCTCTAGATGCTGCCACTACACTACTCTCAGAGGTCTTCCCTTAGCATCCGCAGTCTTCTTAGACACAACCCTGGCCAATTTACGAAGAAATATCATCATTTATTCAAAGAGTACATGTAGTGGAGAAGAGTGAGCAACTATACGCTGAACATCACAACATGCAAACCTAAATGCCCAACCTAGCTGAGGCATTTTTTAGTAGACTACATGCAAAGCGAGCTCTAACACGCATGGAGCAGAGGCATTTTTTAGTAGACTACATGCAAAGCAAGCTCTAACACACATGGAGTAGGATCTGGCCGCCCACCATGCTTGGGATTCCACCCGGAGTGTAGACATCTTTTATTGGGATATGTCATGTGCATGCAAGGGGTCGGCCAAAAACTCCTTGTATATGGCTTAGAAATTTTCAAAGAACCCCCCTTTCAGCTAGGTATTGTACTAGAATCACCAAAAAAACCCTATTATGTATGACGTATATGTATGGTTCAAGCCAAAAAAAATCCCTTCGTATCACGTACCATGTTCGTATGGCTAAGACTATGTGAATCCCCCTTGGGATTGCATTAACACGGGAGGAGTAGATCTCTCAGCTGCCATGCTCAGGCAATAGAGGGTTAAACATTTTATTCCAAAACCATTGGTTTTAACAATTTCCATTTCCCCATCCCCCCATTTTCCGCTGAACCATTGGCAAAGCGTTAGTCCCTTGATAATTTGGCAACCTTATTGCAGATCAAATTCTAAATGCTTCAATACTAGAGAACTTGACCTCTGAAGATCCACCAAAGAACCTATTGACTCCCTTCAGTATGCAAAAATATTTCAATTACAGCAACGAAGCACTTGAAAGAAAATGTTGCCAGATTGTTAAGGCCTTTATTGTTGTTGATGGACGAAACATAATTAGAGAAAGAAACAAACATATGACCTGTGAAGATGCACCAAAGCAGTCATGTTTCATAATGAAGCACCTGAAAGAAAATGAATTGAACCAAACTATTAAGGTCTTTTTTGCTGATGCGCGAAACATTACCTAAATTTGCTCTTTTTTTTTTTATCTTCTCCCTTGCAAGATGAACTCACTTGATACTTCCCTCTTGAATATATAAAAAATGCAACGAAAATGTAAGTAGCAGTAGCATACAGTTTGCAGACAAATAGTAAAAGGGAACGAAATCTATAGTCAAGAACGAAAAATGGAAGCAGTAACGATATAAAATGGAATTGCATGTAGCTTGAGTTTATAAGAGACGAAAGCGATGAAAGAATAGGTGTATCAACCTTGAATTACAATATATCCAAGTATCTAAACTCAAGTGCCTAATTATACGTAGACTTTAAGGCATCTACAAGCCCTCGATCATGTTGAATTGTCAACACTTTTCCCAGTTTCCCTTCAAGCATATGTCTTCCTGGCATATGCACATATGCATAGAGGTAAAGGAACACAAGAATGAGTAAGAATACAAATAGATTTCTTAGCGTTGACATGACAAGAAAATTTTATTACTCAAGAGAATGAGTCAGAATACAAATAGAATAGTATCCCTAACATGTATTAAAATTATGTATAGCTAGAAATCCTAGCTGGCAGCAAAAAGCCACGTGGCAAGTGAAAAACTAGCTAAAAAGGCCAGCAAAAAGCCACCTGGCAAGTGAAAAATCCAGCTGGCATGTCTTCTTCTGGGGTCCGGCGGTAGTCTCAGCGTTTGAAGCGCACGTTTGAAGCCCCTTCATCTGCAAGAAATGAGGTTTCTAGTGTTAAATGATATGCAGCAAAAAAAAGGACCAGAGCGAGGCTTCGATGCGTGTGTTGGAATGGCCAAACCGAGGTTCCAATGCCTGTTAGAGCGGCTGGATATGGAGATTCCGGCCATTATTTGAGTGCGGTTTGGCATTTGCCGATCTTCAAGCCACCTGAGAGCCTTCGGGTCAGATTGAAGATGGGTATTGGTTTCAAACCCTAATCCCTTTTTGAAGTTTTTCTTCATTCATATAGTTTCAGCGTTCTGCTTAGTGACTGTGACAGCCCCTGTACTACCATTTTTGGTAGCCTTAGAGCAAATTTAGATTCTTATAGCTGGATTTAAGAAGTTAGAATGTAGAGTGGAGTGGCCGTGGCCTACCTATCTCTTGCAATAGTTACTCTAGGATCCCTATTACAGTCGAACTCAAATAAATGATTATTGATTGAGCAATTTAGAGATGGTGGGCTTTTGGACCATCTAGTCAAAGCTAATATTCGGATGAAGCAAATCCGATAAATGTTGGGTTGCACCCATTCAATGAGAGATAAAGGGTCAGGGTGACAACCCAATGAATTAGCTTTGCGAATTTTTGGGAAACATGAAAAAGCCTCTTGAAGCGATCCTAAAGAAGACCAGTGAGAAGCAATAATTGTCCTCGAGAGAAGCCCAGAGTTTGGCTTTAAATCTAGCATCTTTGTTTGATGCTACAATCTAAATAGGAAACAAAAAGGGGAAGCTGATTGGAAAGAACGGTTAACCCACATCCATCCCAACTTCCGCAGCTTATGATGCTACAATCTAAATAGGAAACAAAAAGGCACACATTTGCATCTACAACTTGAACTATGAATTTTAGAATCTCGTCTAATTTTATTGATTGCTTGCCTGACAAATTCCATTTTCATGTAGTATATGCAGCAACAGGTTTCTCATTCTTTCATTTTCTTCACAAACCTTGGCTTCAGACTCTCAAATAACCGCAAACCTATCTTCATGTCCGGATGTTCATGCTTGAATCTTCTAAAGAACATGAACTGAAAAACAAGAAAATCTGATAAGTATTAAAACATTTAGTAATGTGATGAAGAACAAGCTGCCATCACATACTTGAGTCTCTTCCAAGTAGTGAATTGCTTGCAGATTATACGGCTTCGACAGTTTGACACCGTTATTGTGACGTCTCAATTTAATGACTTGCCTTTTGTTTGGAGACACTCTTGTTTCAGAAACCCAAATATTGTATACCTTTTCGCTGTCTTCATCACTTAACCTGTCAGATCTAGCCTTATGTTTAAATATGGACCAGGGTCCTCCAAGTTCAGTTTTCTTCCTTTTGTCTAGAGCACCGTAGACAGCCTTTCTCCTCAAGTTCTGCTGCCCGATTGCTCTTTTCATAACAACCATCATCAAGGTAGATGCCCTTGCTTGATGATGTCTTGAATCCTGCCCCTTTTCTTAACATCAAGAGTTTGTAGGCATTTAAATCCTTATTTCCAATCTACCCAAACTCAGGTAGATGTTCACCAGCCCTGGCAATGACCTCTTCTCTATCAGCAGCTTCATAATTTTCACATACCTTATTCACGAAATCCACTATGAGCTTGGCAACTTTTTGTTTCTTTATGGTAGAAGGTTTCTCTTTCTCCTTGACTGCTTCTGGTGGCAAATTTTCTGATTGCCTTTGCCTTTTCTTAGCTCTCTGTAATCTCCTCCGAGCAGCCAAAATTCTTCTACATGTAGTATTAGGAGATATACAATTGCAAACTTTGCTGCATTTTTTCACACATGGCTATTCTACACTATAAGGAATACTTTGAAGAGGATCTGGAGAAGAAATTACCTCAGCCGGTTCCATTCAATCTGGCATCTCAAATTCATGGAAATCTTCTTTGGCATCCTTCTGCACAACAAATTCAGCAATAGTTTCTTGAATGTTAATACCTAAGGAGGATGCAATCTCTTCAGGATCTCCATTCCCAAATCGTGCTGCAAAATCAGCAGCATATTGTTCAAGCAGATCCATGCATTGATAAACAATTGCAAGGCGCTCATAATTACAATACACAAAATTCCAAAACAAAACTCCATTTTCGAAATTCTATTTGGAGATGCTGCCATCCGTAAAAAAGAGGGATAAGCATCTCCTACATCCGGATCAGTGACATGGCGCAACAAACTTGCCTAAATCAGATTGATTGGAGTCGGATTTCGCGCGGTAGAACCCTAATCGTCAGGCGAAAATGTCATGATCTGTTCTCGATGGGCCCTAAAAAGTGTTAAAGATTCACTTAAAGCACCCCTAAAGCACTATGTGTCGTGCACAAGGAAGTGTCCCCCACCTATGCGCTTTAACCCAAGAGGAAGAGTTGGTGTCTTGGGCACTTGACAAGGAAAACTCAGGTACATAGGTCACTCTAACCCAATGCAAGGGCACCCCACATGGCTAGCTCTCGGCAGATAACCACAACAAATGGTCTGCCATGTAACAAGTGGTAGAAACTCTTTAGACAGAGGCACCCCACTATTAGTTTGAGGAGTGTACTGTCCTTGGAAAGGTCTAGTCCGTCTTGGACACGTTGTACTATGATATGAAGTCAACATATTAGGAATCTGCCTTCACTTGTTAGAATTTGGAATGTTGATGAGACTAGGATACATGCATGTGAGCTTCGGGGGTTGAAGATCATTGCAAGGAACTGTGCACGAGATGTGAATGAGGCGGTTATAAACTCGAGGGAGCGGATTACAATTTTGATTTGTACTTGCAATGTTCTCTAGAAATCCATAATAAAACCTCTTATATCTGTGCTAACCTTAAATGAGCAATATACCTAGTCTCAATATAAATCATTGTCTATATAATTCATGTTTTTTTTTTTCCCTCCGCAGGCAAGATATTTTTATTTTATTGATATAAAATGATACACGACCTTATTGTAGGCTCCACAATAGGCCAGATAGGAAATATTCGAATATGGTCACCAAATAGGAAGAATTAGCACTATATACAATTATGGTCAGAGCATGCTCCACCTCTTTCCCATTGCACCAAGAGAGCATGAACCTTACCTTTTGAGCCCATCACCTCTTCCCCATTACACCAAGAGAGCATAAACCTTACTTTTGAGCCCATCACGTACTACTGAAGGATGGCCTTCTTCTCATCTACTGATTTTACTACGGGGATGCAAAAACACTTGCGACACGCAATGCAGATATCCATCAAGACCATGAAGAGCACACCCAAATAAATACCTAGATGGATAGTACTATTGCGTCAATGAAGCTCAAAAATTAATGAGAGCTTTTAAAATCTTCCCTCTTCCTCCACTTGTGAAGGAGATAATTATCAATGCATGATGCCGGATTCCCCAACCTGCATGCATTCGGCCTTCGAAGGCATGGATGGCCGAATGCATGGATGCTGCTCAAGGACAAATGAAGAGTAAGGGAAAAACTAGAGTGTGGAGAAATGGGACAAAATTCTTGGAAAGCAAGAAACGTGGAAAATAGACCAAAAATAATAACGAAGTATGGAGGATAGAACAATCTAAAATATATGGAAAAAGGGTGCACCACTTCTTTTTTCAAACAATCACAAAGAAATCTTGCATGGAGGAAGAGGCCTGCCACACCACCTTCCCAAGGCATGCCACTACCTTTGCTCCAGGAGAAATCTTAGCCAAAGTGGAGGAGGATCACAGGTCCCCTCAAGGTACTTATAATTTTTTGTACAAACCTTGGCACACCACTTGTCATGATCCTTCAATTTTACACCTCATCAATCTCCCCCATTTTGTCTTGTTCTCCCTTTTAACAATTTTTGTCTTCTTCTTTAACAATAAGCACAAGTTAATCAAGGCCTTCCAATTTTGCAACAAGCACAAATGGATCTGGAATATTGATCTTTACCCCCCTTTAGACCTTTAAAGTGCAATTCTTCTATGTTGACTGGGATTTGTAGGAAATCCGATCAACATCACGCCCAAACAAAAAGATTTGGCCGGTGCCCTCGGCCATCATACTTCAAGACTTTATATTTCTAGTACAATAAGTTAGTCTTCTTTGGTACAAAGAAGAACTAACTGGGGGTTTTACGGATCCCAAATTTAGAGTTTTTAAGGTGTACTCCAACACCAAAATATAACGTGTAGTGTTCATAGCATATATCTATATTATATACCACCGTGTATGTGCCATGAGAAAGATTTTGAAAAGTTAATGAATTTTGGCCTTGGAGTAGGGCTTAAATGCAATGGGGCGATGGTCATAAGATAGATAGATAGCAGATAGATAGATAAAGAAATGGGTATATATGCCCAAACAAAAAAAAAAGGTATTGGGTGGGGTACAAGATAGCAAAAGGCCAAGTTATACTTTGCCCAATTCGTTTTTTATTACAGGAGGGTATTTTGGCCGTGGTGGAGCCTATGATTTCGGTATTCAAATTGTATTAAAAAAAAGGTAGTTTTTGCCATGTTAGAGGAGCTTAAATGGTTCAAAGGTAGGCTTTCCAATTTGGGATGCTATTCGTTGTTTTGTTTTCTTCTTTTCCCAATGGTTGAAAATTAGAAATCCACGAGCCATTTTTGGGAAAGTTTTTTGCAGAGGCCATGATTCCCTATTTTGGATCTTTCCAGGATTAGGTCGGTCGAATGCTCTGCCATGCTCTCACACAGGTAGGTTTTCGGCCCATACATTCCACCATTGATCATATCTTCACTCTCAGAACCCTGATTGAAGATAGCAGGAATCGTCGCCAAGACTTGTACTGTTGCTTTGTGGATTTCGCAAAAGCCTTTGACACTGTGCCTAGGGACAAGTTGTGGGACAGATTGAGGCAGCTAGGGACCCCTGTTGACCCGCAAGATGCAATATACAGGTTATATGAGGCATGTTCAGGTCGTCTGACATCATCGGGATAATCTGTCATTAGTAGTATTGGAGTGCGCCAGGGTTGCCCCCTCTCCCCGAACGCTCTTTGGCCTCTACATTGATCCGTTGGAAGATTGGCTTGTTGAACATGGAGGGGCGGGTACTTAACTCATGCATCACATAGTTCAGCAACTCGTATACACTGACGACGTAGACCTCTTGGCTCACACTCCAGAAGGCATGCAATGTCACCTGGATGCTCTAGACACAATCTGTCAGTTCACTGGCATGCGGGTTAACTTGGCCAAAACTAGAGTGCTGCTAGTTTCATCCTCTCGATAGTCAAGGCGTCCCTCCCTCACTTACTAGGGACAAAATGAGGAGGTAGCTCTGATCTACAAATATTTGGGAATTGAGTTTTCTACTACCACACACTAGGACACTTCCATCAGATTGCGTGTCACAGCAGGTTGGAAGCACTGTATTGACTGTATGCCATGCAGAACAACAGACACAAGGCAGACTTGTATGCCTAGGGTCATCAGGCACACCTATTCCCTATTCGGGCTCTGGTCGAACCTGTTCTCTTATACGGGGTGGAGGTGTGGGGTCCGGTGATATCCCTCGCCACCTAGAATGATCTGGAACAGGTACAGAAGGCCTTCTTGGCACAAGCACTTGGGGTGAAGTCCTTAGTTCTATATCAGATCCTACTGCAAGAGACGGGTTTCTTGCCCCTTCAGAGGGACGCACTGGACCGTCATATTATTTACTTCCAGAAGGTCGTTGGTATGGGGGATGCCCGTTTGCCCAATCTTGCTTTACCTATAGCGATGGGCCCACAACGCCTCAAAGCCGGCTGGAAGGACAAGCAACCTCAGTGGTTCTCCCTATGGAATGTAAAGGCACACCGGTGCGTGCATGTACGAACAGAGAAGGACCATGATCAATTGAGGCAGTATCTTGAGACTTGCTTCCTTAGCAAACTCTGGGATGCATATGCACTGGCACATGTCAAGCTGGTACACTATCAGCAGGTCAATCCCATGCTCACCCGAGGCCCACAACACTATTTGCGTACTCATTCGCCTATGAAGAGACGCAGACTGATAGCTTCCATCCGAACGGGTGCACATCGCCTCCGGATTGAGACAGGCCGATGGATTCGCGAGGCACACGAGGATTGGATCTGTCAGTTTTGCCAACAGGGAGCCATTGAAGATGAATGCCATGCACTTCATACCTGCCCAACATTCGATCATATCCGAGCACAGTATATTCAGTTAGTTGTGCCTGGCCAGCCATTGATACGAGCTATTGAACACGATGTCCGTGGCTTGTTGGGCTCATATCTTCAAGAGGTGATGGATATACGGACTCAACTGTGTCCGCCGGTGCGGTATTGAAAGCACTATATTATTGTACAGTATGCCAGCATACTTGTTACTGCCAAGGTTTTCCCTCGAAAACCCTTCGGGGCGGGGTTTTTTTAATCCTGACAGTAATCGACTTGCTGCTCTCTTTGTTTAGGTCCCATAGGCCAATTGGTCTCCGTGGACGTTTACTAACTTGTAAAAAGGGTTTGGTGGAAAATTGAGTTATTCATTTTATATGGATTTCAAAGTGAACAATGCAAATGAACCATTTTTTGTCCATTTAGGCACAATTCTAGTGTATGCTTCTTGAAATACGCTTCAAATAAATTGTATTCATCCTGTAAAGTTTTGTCCATTTAGGTGAGAAGGACAAACAAAGCATAATGAAGCTACTATTGTACAGAAAAACTATTGCACCTTGGTTCTAGATGATTTTAGCAAACCCAAACATTTGCACTGTTTACAAAAATAAAAGGAAATATCATAATTAAGATATTAGGCAGATAACTTGCAGATACCTGGGCAAATGTCATTTGAAATAGTTATGTACCTTCCATTTAAGCTAGTACATTTTTCAAATATCTATTGTTTTAAATTGGATTGCTTGATGCTTACTCTAGCATCATAATAATTAGAAGGTGGTCTTTGACGGACCCCAGTACATGCCTGGCTGAGATTTCCAAATGCTTCTCTTGTGGCTCTTCAGACGTTTTATTTCCTGGAATTTGCTTCTGACATAAAATAAGCTAGCATGAAATCACACATCCCTCAACAAATAACTATACAAATACCTCATCTGCCTTCTCCTTTACCGAAGTGCCTTGTGTGCATATTTGACAACGCTATATTCCTCTATTCTGGACTTACAGGTTACTCAGGCTGCGGCCCCAACCAATCCGGAGATGGCTACACAGACA
>JAANSK020257685.1:0-12644 GCA_011763485.2 Isoetes engelmannii | reverse complement strand
GGGTCCCCCCCCCCCCCCCTCACATTTACGTAAGGGTTTTGTCGGGTTTTTTTTCGTAGACCTGTTCTTCGAGGTCGAGGAAGCCATGCTTGATTTTTGCCCGTATCTTGTTCTCATTGTTCTATCTGCCACTGGGGGAGATAAGCCAGAGCTCTGGTAGTTTAACATGGGTTTAACTCCAGGTTTAATATCCACTCCAGGTTGGTTAATGTGTTATAATACTTTAGAGTTGCTTAGGATTGTGCCTAGATGTGTTTGTTGTTTGTTTTCGCAGAGAGATAGTAGATCTAAGCTTATGAGGTGTGAGTTGTTGGTTAAGATAGGGATATTTTCTTGTTTGTTAGATGCTCAGTTAAGCTGGTCTGTTCAGGGCTTTTTGGTTAAGAGTAGATCTTAGTTTGTTCTCTTGACAAATCGACGAGTCTATCTATATTACGAGATGACATACGAATAGGAGGAGATATACCTTCGACTCCAGTGCATTAGGAGGAACATACTGCTATAGATTACGCATATACCTGGAGGGTAGGCACCAAGGGACCCAATAGTCTTAATAGTATTTGTAATTGTCCAGGCTATAGATCTTGCACGTATATTCCCTTGTCCCCCCCCCCCCTCCCCCAAAAAAAAATAGTGTAACAGATCAGAAGATAAGGATGCAAGGCGATTATGTGTGAAGCGGTCAACATTCTCAACACTCCCCTTGCAATGGGATACCGACAAGAGGAATCTTCACCACCCGGGATGATGATGGAGTCGATAGACAACAATACCCAATCCAGAGTCACCCTTTAACCGCTAAGACGAAGGATACAACATGAAGGATCATTTTCAACGGCATCACCTTTTGGCTTTTGGGAATAACATAGAAGATCTCAAGTCGCCAAAGGCGTCATCAAAGCCACCAGCAATGGGAGACCCCTAATGAAGAAAGCCGACCTCTACATCGAGGAGGACAAGACCTTCAAGAAGATCGGAGTCTCGATTGCATTGGAATAATGTACCCTATTGCTTCAAGTAAACGACAAGTGGAGCAGCTTATAGCAAGCTCGAGGAGCTAGGGTCATATATTATAGTAGCTTGATGACATCGCTAAGAAGGAATCATTACTAGGATAATTGTTGACCAGGTATAAAGCTAGTAACTCTAAGGAAGAATCCAACCGAACGAAAAGAAGTAATCTAACAAGTCTGGTCAACTTGTTATGATGACATCAACTCAATTGGTGGGAGTATTTCAAGAGTTTAATAACAAAGAAAGGGAGAATATTTAGAGATATGAAATTAAAATATACATAGGTGCATCTAAAACAAGAATTATATTTAATTGCATGGTTCTGTAGGAACAAAGAATTGTGATAACAATTAAACCTTGCGTATTAGAGTTATTCTAAATAATTCTTCTAATTAAGAGGACTCCATTCATCATAATAGTGTGGTAAGTTAGGTTTAGCGAAGGCTAATAAAATAATATAATACGTAGGAAACGTTTACCAGAGGTCCAAAAAATGCATGCATGCTCCTCCTCAAGAGAATGTCGATCTAATAGTTTTGGATCGATTAGCATTCTCATGTGGACTCGCAACATGCATCCTGCCGAAATGAAGAGAACCCAACTCTATTTCTAAGAATCACGAAGGACGAAAGATAAGTGTCATAAACCAGACAATCAGATCAGGATGGAAAGAGGATAAAGGAACACATTAAGAATGGTCTAGCCATGCAGGAAAAGCCCCTCCCCTGCATGGTTTAAAGAAGAGAAGAGAACGAACTGCTAACAAGATGAAGAGAGACACCGATTTGAGGATCTGAAGAACACTCCTGTTATAAAAGGGCATAACCATACTACACCCTACCGCTTTTGGAACCTGCCAAATTATTTGCACTAGGTACTTCTAGATCGGGTATTGTTTCCTTGTTCTTTTCATCACAACTAATTTCAAAGTTCAATAAAAGTCCAAAAATGTTGATATGCAAGGTTAAGATAAAAATAATACCATTGGAAGCCAAAATAAATGCATGCTGATTTAATACTCATTAGTTATTGACACATTACACAAGTACCCAGTATCCAGTGTTAGGTATTTTAGGTAGTTTTATGGTCCATTATTAGTACTTTTTATGGTAGGGTGTAGCATGCTTATGCCCAAAAAGCTAAATCGGAGGCCCAAATCTCTCTAAACTAGAGGTCCAAAAAATGCATCCATGCATGCTCCTTCTCAAGAGCGTTGATCCAATGGATTGGATCGAATAATAAATTAGCCAAATGGCAAAGAATAGCTACTAATTTATACCATGTTTTTGACATGCACATGTAGGATGCTTTTTTACATGTGCTTGTGTCATGGAATATGTTTTTTGAGACCAGCAACCAGGCATCTTGAAACAACCTACTATATCTCCATTGTGCCTGGGTCTTGGTCTACACACTAGTCTTAGGACCTCTATATCTCAGGTACAAGACTGTCGGGAGTCGCATTATATATAGTTCTTTCTCATGGCATCTATCTGTTGAAATATGATTTATGATTTATGATTTATGGATCATTGGCCCATCGCCATCGGTTATTGGCTTTCTAGATTTCATCCAAAACCTAAAAAACACAGGTCTTCCAAAACATGCCATATGAAGACCATGTTAGATACCTCATTACTATTGTCAAGAAAATGAAAATGATATTGTCCAAAAGTCATCATCCAACAAAATTTGTGTCAATGGACAATATGTTCCTTCATATCTTATGTAGCGTGTCTCAACTTGCCAAGTATTTAGCAGCCTAAAGTATATTCTTCATGAGCATGATTACACTAGCAAACAACAATCGAAAATGACCTGCAAAAAAATGAGTGCTCAATTTAACTTACCTTATTGGACATTTAGTTGATCCTTAAACCATTTCCACAAGTAAAGATTGTCCATTGAAATATTAAACACAAAGTTGATATACTTGAATAAGCAAGAATCATATAAATACACATCCTAAGGAATGTTTGTTGCAAATTCATTCTAGTGCAATCTAGACGAAAGATCTTATAAACACAAATGATTGACCAAACTAAATTCCAAATATTTAATACATGACAATTCACACTATCAATGATGCTGAGAAAGATAGTCCCCAAATGTCAAATAAAATTCTATAACTATCCCAAACATCATTCAAAAAATAATTATTTAGTATATTTCTTCAAAGTCTCAATTTTCAAATAAAACCTTTTCATAATTCTTTTGAGATTTAAAATCTCTAGCTTGAAGTGGTTCCACAACACATATGAGTTGATTAAATTTAATGATTTACAATGTTGGCTAACTCGTAAGAGTATTTAAATATATATCATCATTGAGTCTATAACCTCATAAGGGACTCTTTATCTACAAACCCAACTATACATGCATACCATTTTCAAATCTAAAAGCTAGAGGACTTATAATAAAGTTTTGATAGTAATTTACTACTCAATATGAGCTCCAATTCGCATAGGTTTCTAGTCTTAAAGGAGAGAATGTTTTTACAAATTGATGTACACACATACAACATTCAAATTTATCTTTTAATTAACTACCTGTTCAGCAATACCATTTACTCGTTTTGCACCAGCAATAAAACCTTTTCCTTTTTCTTCATCTCCAAGTCCAACATTCAGCGGTTCCACTATCTAATAGAATCCACAATAAAGTAATCATCTAGTAAAGCTTAAACTAGTCCATTTTCACTAATTATTAGAACCTACATAACATAACAATTTCTTGAGAGATAGTTAGGTATACGTTATAGAAAAGAAAGAAGAAAAGGAGTAATATACAAACCTTTACAGAGGCATTTTCTTTGAAGTGAACTTTAGGATGTTCGTCAGAACTTCTAGTCTCAGGTAAAATAACCTCTCCATTTGTCTATTTAGAAGACTAACATGATTAAGATTGTTTTAGGAATTCATAAATTGAGGAATACACAATACTTGGTTTTACTTCAAAAGGTTTGGATTCTAAAGCAAGAACCTCCTTTTTTCTCTTCGTTTCAGCTTCTTTTGCTTTGTTGTCTGCTTCTGCTACTTTGGCTTTAGATTTGGCATCTTCTTCTTCTTTGGTTTTAGCTTTTATAGCAGCCTCTGCCTCTGCTTTGACTTTGGCTTTTGCATCTGATTCTGCTTTGGCTTTTTCTTTAGATTCTGCCTCTGCTTTAGCGTTAGCTTCTGCTTCGACTTTAGCTTTCGCTTTAGCTTCTGCTTCAGCTTTAGCTTTGGCTTTGGATTCAAGTTCTAATTTAGCCTTTTCATCTGCTGCTTTGGCTTTTGCTACAGCCTCTAATTTTGCAGCCTCTGCGGCCTCGGCATCTGCTGCTGCTTTTAGGGCTGATTCACTAGTTCGATCTTCATTGAAAGGAGACAAACTTGGAGATCGACCCTCCCGCCCTTGAGACCTTCTGCGGCCCTGCATATAAGGGCGCCCTTAGCATGTTGTACATACATCATGACACATCCTTCCAAATTGTAAGCTTCGTCATCTCCCATTAGTATAACTACCATATTTCCTATTGTGGGTTAGTGTCTTTTGGATTTTGCATAAATTAGCATTCATCTATATCGGATATCTGTCCAAATTTCTATTATTACCTAGGTTCAGCTCTCGATATTAGCCACTTGACACTTTGAGCAACTACATGTAGTAGAGCTACGACATTCTAAATTTGAGCACGCCCACTCACACAATGACATATATCAAGGCGACAATTGATCTTTGAGATTTATTTGAGTACATTGTCTTATATATAAGCTGGTGGTCCTACTGAATGGATCATGATTATCCCCTACGATTTTAATCCTGCTTGTGCATTTGCATATGTCTTTTGGCTTGGATTTTCAATAAAGTTTAACGTCCTAAAAAAAAAAAGCCAATGACATATCATGTAAGTGAGTAATGCAATAAAGATATGATTCTAACCATTACTTTCAACGGGTAAGAGCCATGTAATAGAGTACACAATCTAAAATGAAAGAAAAGGAAAAAACTCTAGGAACAAAAGCAGTGATTGCAAAGCATTCGTAAGTTTTTGTAGCAAGACGAGCTTGCATTTCCCTTTCCACAATTCTCGATGTGTATTGTCGTTACTTTATAAGCTACATATTGTACAAAATGAATGAAAAAAACTCTAGAAACAAAAGCAATGATTGCAAAACATTCGTAAGTTTTTGTGGCAAGACAAGCTTGCATTTCCATTTCCACAATTCTTGGTGTGTATAAGCTACTTTTTCATACAAGCTACATATTTGGCGCTAACTTTATGAAATTTTTAACTGATACAATTTTGGCTCTGAATGACCAAGCCTACTAACAGGAAGAGAATTATAGAAAGAGGAGGAGAATGAGATCTTCATTTGTCTCACAAACTAGACCTTTATCTTCTTTCATTCTAGTGCAGTTTTGCCAAAAAAAAAAAAAAAAAAAAAAAAAAAGGTTTCACTCTTTATTCGCGTTTTATAGATACAATTTTTGGGTTTTGTTCTTCACTCACATCCTTATTTGGCAGATTTGTAAATATCAAGTTTTAAAGCTCTTATGGCATAGTTTCACATTATCATCTCTGTATTTGTATGGTTTTATGTTGTTTTGCAAACCTTCTATTGAGGGCAAAATAGGCTTTGGATGCTTTGCAAATTTGGGAGTAAAATAGATTTGTTTAACAAGTAGCCAAGAAAAGAAAGTTACACGATTATGATGCATGTCAAGATAATGTGCATCATCCAATATGTCTAGAAGCCAAACACTGGAGAAGTACAAAGACAGTAAGGTGGCTATATATATGTGGGCGAGAATTTGATGATAATCTAAGGTTTGCACCAAGGATGAAGATCAATTCGGTAACGTTTTCCATCTAGTAATGTTGGCCTGATTAGTAATGCACGTTTGCATTAAGAAAAAAAACACAAACTAGTTTACAATGACTATGATGCAAAAATCATAACTCATTCCTTTTCTATTTGATCTACATTGTATTAAGTTCTGATACATCACATTTATACGATATTGATATAGAACATGACATACACTTGGATCTAAAAATGATGCATTTTAATATCCAATGAACTCCCAAACTCTTGAGTGTTGTGGTGGGTTACTTAAAGGGCATGCCTCCACTAAGCTATGGAACACTATTTGTAGACTTAGATGAGTTCCTCACCATCTAGAATCTGAGGTCAAGATATGGAAAGGCATCCCTCATGAGTAGCGTTGGTACAAAATTTGTGGCATGAAGGACTAGTCTACGATAGACTAGTCTATGTTATATAGCTTATCAAAAATTGAGAGATCGATTTAGCATCAATATTGGCTTACCTTCATTCTTTTGCTCGTCCCGTTGACAGCTTTTTAGTAGGAGTTCTTCAACAAAGAATTGAATTGATTTGATTTCTAAAGACAATATTCAATTAATATGATGTTGTTAGGTGGATGCAATCGTACAGAGGAGAGAGATGATACCAAAAGTTGATTTACATAAGAGCACATTGGACAAGGGGATTCATATAGTTACGGCGGGACGAACTAGGTGAGTGGCCCTGGGTTTTTTTTTTCCCCTTCAACCATACATATACTCTTACCTAGGGGGGTATTTTTAGGTGACTTTAGTACAAATATGCAGTTGCAATGGCTGTTTTTGGCATATTTATAAGGTGTCTCCAATGGGGGTGTTTTCTGAACCCCTTGCATGCACATGACGTACGTCCATATGTTACGTGCCCCCCTTCCCCCGAAGCATTGGAATTGTAATGCTGACCCGTATAAGAAGTGAATACCATGTAAATGCTTCAAGAAGGTCGGATCGATTGGTAAAAGCAATGAGTAAATCCTTGCGAACTAAAATAATCTAAGAACTATTATAGAAACATAATCTAGAGATAGTTTTGTAAGTCTCTTGAAGGTTCTTACAACAACTTTTTAATACTTGGCCAAAGTTGATTATATATACAAATTAAATTTCTATGCTCTTAAGGGCATAGTTTATCATATGTACATATCACCATACTGGAATTTATGTACACGAAATAAAACCATATACATCATTTAGTTTCTTTGATGTGAGTTCGTACACCTAGCAATGTTATACAATCTTCTTTTCTAGATTTCTTGTCTAATCAACATGGCCCCATATTGGTAAATCTCATCATGATTTACTACTAGTTAAGGTTATTTAACCTTCAACCAAAAAAAGGGGGAAACAACAACACACTGCATAGCTTACCTGTTCCTTATATTCAATCAATTAGATGTCTTGGGACCATGCAACTCTGCAGATATAGAAAGATGACAATTATATTACAGACACTACTCCAATATATTATGAATCTACTCTCTATTAGTTTAATAGTGATGTATAGTTTAATAGTGATGTAATAAGATTTACAAAAATTTAATGTGAACATGTTATTTGTATGATTGATTTCTTAAATGTTGCCACCATTTTCTACAATCCATCGTACAACCATCTAAAAAGAGTTTTCTAAATCATTGAGTGCAGCATAATGACCATGTAAAAAATTGATTACTATTAATGACCATGTAAGAAATTGATTACCAATAACTTCAAGAAATATACAACTATGAGCAACAATAGAAACATCAAAATACAAGGTGGTCCTAAAGATCACAAGTTATATATAAATAGATAGACTTCTTAAGACCACACCATTAGGCAGCATTTAACTAAACATGTGACCACACACCACACTCACCACACTACATTGCTCTATTGAGTCATTCAACTACTTTACATTGCTAGAACTAGTGTATTACCACTAGACCATAAGGATTTTAGTGGCGTCCGTGCACATTACTTTAATATGTATGGTATACAGAAAATATGACAATCCGTTTACTAAGCAAACTTCGTACCTTTTATCTCTACAAAATGCTTTCTTCTCATCATTCTTAGAAGGCTAAAGAATATTCTATGTTAAGTACTTCACTGCATGTGACGTCATGTGACGTGCAAAATATTCCTCGTCAAAATTGTAATTGTTTTGTTGTTTTTTGTCATCTGTCGTCAATTCAACTCAACTCAATTGCTTGTCTTAACAAATATTTTTGTACACGACCCATGCAATCCCATACTTGGGAGCTACCCCTTTGCATGAGCGAGCAACTGTAGATGTATAGAATTCATAACAAGGATGCACATGTGTATAGAGTAATAGACCATAAACTTTTAGTGCAAAATAATGGCTACCAATGCTATAAAATGCATTTGAAACTCATTGGATGGATGGATGGGTATTGTTTTAATATGCACAGAGACCAACAGGGCCATGGGACGAAACTATACATTGTGCGCCTCTCAATGGTCTCAAAGTCGAGACATTGTGGTTCTAGGACCAATGCGTTACCACTCGACAAGCAAAAGAGAAACCAGAATAGCACGAATATTTTAATATATGGACATCAAAAAAGATTGAGCGACTATAACAATATGAACTACCACAAGTATTTTACATATGTGGACATCCAAAAAGATTGAGCAACTATAATAATATGATCTACCTGCTGATCTTTATATA
Organism: Isoetes engelmannii; assembly: GCA_011763485.2. Taxonomy (NCBI): domain Eukaryota; kingdom Viridiplantae; phylum Streptophyta; class Lycopodiopsida; order Isoetales; family Isoetaceae; genus Isoetes; species Isoetes engelmannii. The sequence continues at coordinate 4,098 of JAANSK020257685.1, read as the reverse complement.
AATTTGAGAAGAGCGGCCATAGTTGGAAGAATGTTCTAAGAATTACAAGTTTTGTAATCACCTTTACTCGCTGGTCCAATTTATATTAGCCAATTGTTAATGTTGCCAATATGCATGATGTAAAAATTGCTGCTTCTTCGTAAGCAGGGGATTTTTCTCATGGATGTATCAGTTGATGGAGTGAAGATGCATTTGGAATGTACTACTTGTGTAGATGCTTATTTAAAACACAACCCATTTATGAAGAGGTTCTTTATAGGCCAGATCCAAGACCATAATTAGCATATGTCTATATATCGCTAGGCTCAATCCTACAATGAGATTTCAAAATAGGACACACCCTCTCGATAGTGGAAGATGTGATACAACTACAACCAACAAATACATTCTCAATAGCTGGAACAAAACATCTTTTTTGTCAATACATTACAAGTATGGTTTAGCTATAGAATAGATGGCACTGACATTGGAAATGTGTATGATGAGCATTTTGTAATTGCACAAGACAATCAAGTGAATCTTGACCAACAATTCTGTTTCTCAGTTCTCAAACAAGTTATGTTTGTGTTGCCTTTCAGATTTCTTCAACCAATTTCTGGAATTTCCTTCGGTCTTAGTATTGCTCACCTCAACTGCAGCGAATACTAGGTTTCTTACTCCATACGAGAGAATGTTAGGCCATTAGATAAACTATGCAAGGCTTTTATTCTCCTACTATTTCTTTTTTCTTTCAATGTTCTAGAGTGCCTCAACTGAATGGAAATAAGTATCACACACATGTGGCTACTTTAGAGGCAAAACTGAAGTTCTTCATGTACCAGAAAATATTTAAAGGCTGCTTCCTTGTGAGGACTATAGAACAGATTCATAAGTTCTACCTATAAATTGATGGAAATAAGGTAAGTGCACCACGGGTTATAAGGCAAAAGATGCATGAGCTTACAGATGGCTGGGGACGTAATGTGTATTTATATCAATTAATATCCTGCAGAATTGGCAAGGGAGTGCCATTCCAATTCGATTCTCTCTTTATCCAAAATTCAATCTTCATGTTCTCAAATGCCCTCTTCCCAATGCAAGCAAAGCTCTGTGGCAGTTTTTCTGAATATTGTAGCTTTTGTTATTGCCCCAGTCATGCGATATGCAACGTGGCAGGCCAATCAGTGTGCATTTTCCATACCCATCTGCAAATTTGATGATGCAAATGTTGCCCAGAAATAAACTTACCGTCATGAGAATTGCATCTGCAGATGGGATGCTCTACTTGTGACCTCTCAAGGACGTCGCACCTGCAGATGGGATGCTCTACTTGTAACCTCCCAAGGACGTCGCACCTGCTTAAAAATCACAGTCTAGATCAGAGCACATAATGATCAAAAACTAGAACCAAAGATATAATGCATTGAGATTATTATTTGCCACAACTAAGACATGAGGCGGATCAAAGATATGACGTGAATGTGAGAATAAATCTGCAATATTTTTGAAACTTGGGCAGCAACATTCCATTTCCACCTACATAGATCAGCATTGACAGACAGTTCCTTGCAAAAATGCTAGTGTCTGCCATAGCCATGTAGGCAGGATCTTGTTCTAAACCTCTCGATGGCTAAACTCGTGCAACATGATGCTATATTTGTCTTGGTGAATAACTTATGAGTGACAAGATATCTCATGAGTAGGAAGAGGCAGATGCGAAGACACGAAGCAACGCTAAAGAACAAGGTTCCATATGTAGGATTTCTCAAACAGAAAATACTTTGATAACCTTTTTTTTTGGAGAGCTCACAAGAACCAAAAGTTCAATGGCTGATGCACAGAGAACATCAAAATCAAGCGAAGTATAAGCATAAACCTTACCTCCAGACAAATTCTTCAACGCTCACCTTTCCGAGTTAGCAGTTTAGGGCAACGAGTAACGAATTATTATTTTTCTACCGTCCCTTCTTTCCAACAGCTTTGATGAGTCCAAGTCATTTTGCTTTCGTATACAGAATGAAATAAGAAAACATCTTCAGTTTCTTTACTAATTTCGGCGAGCCCAATTGGGCGGATCTAGATCTGGCCGCATACTGTAAAAGCAGTCCGTGAGAATCTAAGGCCTCCCTTATTATTGCAGATAGAAGAATTCCTGGGTGCCGACCAGGTAAATAGCAGAGATCATGGACACAAATCCAAACCCTGTAGGCGAAGCAACAGTGATCTTGTTTTCCTGCCGGAATAGACTGATCAGAGTTGGATATTATCGATGGAATAGTATTGTTTCGATGCTGAGTTCATCTTCAAATCCAAGATTAATTTCCTTCCTCTTCCTCTCTATTTTCTTACTAAACTAGAAGGATTACTTCTTTTACAACAACAAATTGTTATCTTACCTCAAAATGCTTCTTCAGATCCCTTATTATCCCTCTTTTACTCCGTTGGCTCCTCTCTCCTCCTGCTTTTTACGTTTTTGCCCTATAACTACTTGCAATTTTGCTTCCCCTTGCCACGTCCTCATTATGCCATGTCATCTCCTCCTTGGTTGAAAATTATCAGTTTGTTAAAATTTGTGGTTGAAATTTTACACCTAGGATGGTTAGCGCCGTTAGCAACGGCCGGAGGTGATTTTGTTGTGGTGTCACCTGTGATCTGGTGCGTCCGAGTTCATCCATGGCAGGTCGCCCTGCAGAGCTTGATCCACCAGGGCTAGGTATGGTGGTTTCTTAAAAAAAAAAAAAAAGATATTCTGTCATATCTCCTTTTTTAGCTTATTGTCCTTTCTGCAACATAAGGTCTCTATCACCTTATTGCATACATATGAATTTTAGTGCAGTGCCGGCCACAATAAAATATTAAATCTCCCACCTATTGTCTCATTATGGAACTCCTTACCCGCTTCAAATACAGCCAGCCCAGCATATAGCATCAAGAATATCAGCACAACTTTACTCATCTGGCTTTAAATCAGAAGTCGGTTGGTTCCTTATAAAGAACCAATGCTTGCATGTAATCCCCTTGTTGTACATGTGCAGAAATAGTTGCATTCCAGGCCACTAAATCTCTGTTAGAAAGTTTGTAAGTTCTTCGTGACTCTCGTAGGTTACCATATTTGCTGTACATGAAAAGCAATGCAGTTGCTACGATTCTATCTGTCTCCAGATGATTATTAATTACATCTGCGTGTGACAAGACACCTTCAGTTATAGCAACATGCTTGTGGATGCATCAAGAGTCTCAATAAACGTAATCTTATTCCTTGCTTCTGCATTTCTTGAAATGCATCTTTTTGGGATCTATATTAACTACTTATTGAAAGCATCTGAGGCCTAATTCGACTTCTGTAAACCTTAAAGGCGCTAAGCAAAGCCAACAATGTCTCCTGTTTGCCATTAACTGTTGAAAGTTGTGAATTTCGTCTTGAAGAGAAGGTGCATGCCAAACATGGGGTCATATTCCTTGCTCACCTTTGCATACTAGGAGGTACGTGACTATTGACTTGTGAAACCATGTCTCCATGTATAATTTACAAACAGTGTATCACTTGACCCTTTTCATGAATGGACTCTTCTATTTCCTGCCAGGCAGCATATTATTATTGTCAAATGCTAACTTCCAATCCCCATAAAATATTCAAGACACTTGATCAACAGAAGATTGATCTCATAGTCAAAGAGATTTGCCCTTAGCCTTTGTCATATAAATCTTAAACATGGTAGCAGCACATCACAAGTCAAAGAGATTTGCCCTCAGCCTTGTAGCTGTTGATGGCCCATGTCAATTCCTAGCAACGTTAAAAAGAGTAAGTATTCTTAGGCATGAATTGCAATATTGTGATTGCCGCATTTCACAAATGAATGCACCTGTCTGCTATATACAGCTAGTTAGTCGGTTCAACTGCAGCAGCAATGAGGAGGATCAATGCATTATCTTCTCTTTCTTTTGTTTAGATCAGAATAGCATATCGTGTGGTAATGAAAAATGTATGAAACATGTCTCTGGAGTATCTTGAGGGTTCAAATCCCCTTTGGTTTCCACTTTGTATGGATAGAGATTGGCAAATTTGATCCAGTTATTAGAATATTACAATGGCAAAGGTTCATGATTTTCTTACTGACC
>JAANSK020257674.1:0-12646 GCA_011763485.2 Isoetes engelmannii | reverse complement strand
AATAAGATTGCATACTTTATGTGTCTCTGACTGCCAGCTATGGAAAGTAAGCACCTCCTTCCGTTCTAGAATTCTTAGTGAAGTACTCTGTTTGATCTCTCATAACCTGGGCATTACAGTTTGATATTTAAATTTTGGAGTGTCAAATCATTTCATGAAATCATTAGGATTCTTAGTCAAGTATTCTGTTTGATCTCTTATAACCTGGGCATTTCCTAATATGCACTTTCAAATGCCAACTATAATCATTTGAGATTTCAGCTTTTCATATTTGCTGATGGTACTCAATTTTAGATCGTAAAACTCTTGTATTATGCTAGGGAAGTAATTAGCAGATTAAGGAAAATCAGTACCCCTATGTGGTGTAAGAGAATCATCTAATTCACACGATGGTCTGATGTATTTCCTTCAATTTGGTTACAAATGGGATGCAAGGACAACAAATATTTTATATGCCACCATATGAGAACTTATTCTACTAACGCTTGTCAGTATCCATGGTTCTGCATTCTCGATCTCGTACATCTCACTATACTGAACTACATAGAATGAATAAAAAGTCGTCAACCGGCCATCTAAACTTGACTTGCAAGCTCTAGTGAAGCATTCTCAACAATCACCGAACAAAATGTGACTGGATACAATTGCTGCTGACAATTATCATGACCACTACCATCTCAGATGATAATATAAAGCATATTCTTATTAGTATTTTTCTAGGTGGACAAACTCATGTGCATCATGATGTAGTTCCCAAGGTAATTGGTTTCAAATCCTAAAATTTGCATATCAGGGGACATCATTGGCTATTGCTCAACGTCAATTTGAAGTTAACGTTTGCATTTCAATTGACACCATCTGTGGGTTGTAGTGGGTGGCTATTGCTCAATGTCAATTTGAAGTTAATGTTTCCATTTCAATTGACACCATCCGTGGGTTGTAGTGGGTAGAAGCTGTCACTTTCTGTTATCTTGCTTTATTGGTCTTGGTTTTGTTCAACAAGATATGCTCGTGTGTTCTTCTCTTGAGCAAATGAAACACGTGCCCTTGTCAAAAGAAAGCAAGTTCCAGGAATTCTACGAATAGATTGGTAGACTAGGACTAGAGTGTGTTCTTCTCTTGAGCAAATGAAACACGTGTCCTTGTCATAAGAAAGCAAGTTCCAGGAATTCTATGAATAGATTGGTAGACTAGGACTAGAAGGTTCAAAGAAAGTGCAAGTTGTGGGGATTCTCTAAATGGAGTAGGTAGACTTGCATTAGCTTCAGAAGTTTAATATAATATTTATATGTATGAGCATTGGAGGTAAAGTTTGTATCACGGCAACATATAACATCTAAGCACAGTTAGCTTTGGATGCTTTATTTGAAAATGTCTCCTCTCTGGCACTAATTGTATCAGCAGTTGACGTGACAACTTTTAACATCTAACCCTATAGAATCATTATTTGAAACTGCCTCCTACGATAGATGAAAAGGAAAGGAAATGGGCCATAAGATACATGTCCACTTATTGTCCTGCAATATCGTAAATAGAAGGGGGCTATATAGTGGTTCAAACAGTATTGTTTATGTGCATGTGAATATCTAGATTCTATGTGTCTTGTTGTTAACCAATGTCATGTAGTTATATATGTCTCAAGATAATATTCTCTAGTACTAAGATGACATAAACATTGTTTTATTGACCTGGTATAGCAAGGTCACTTCTATTTAGTCAACTCATTGGTATTTCATTTGTGATTGACTATATAATTGCGGCTCCGTAATGGCTTAACAATTTGCTATTATGTCGATCATCCTAGCATGTTGGTCTAGCGAGATTGGTGCATACGAGTCTATAGCTTTAGATAAAAACATCTTGATATTTGTAACAAATCGATCTGGTGTAAGCTTGGTTGTGTAGTTAATTCACAATGAGTTCCTAGTAAATATCCGAGTAAATATCGGCGGCTTTGTGTTTTAAAAAGGACATTAAAAATATGGTTGCACATTTCTCGAGCAAATGGAATTTAGGGTTAATTGTAGCATGCTAAATTAAGGCGTAAGGTAGCAATCATTTTTATATACAATATATACAACATCGATTCTTTGTTACAAAAAATCACCTTGCTAAATATCACCCTGCCAAATACTATGTTGAAGGTGCCACATCTTAGTGTTGCCAATAAAAATGCATAATCCTTTTTGTATAAATAATGAAAGTTATTGTTTAGCATAAATTACCTAACATGCCAAAAAGACACATTTTATCAATTCATTTTGTTTATTGGGTACAAGAGTAAAGGTTCACTTATGCTCTGTAAATGCATGACCTCTTGTTGGAGACGAATTAAATACCTTTGTATATGCCACTAATAACCGTTGATTTTTTTGTAATTGTATATCTATATGTGTTTTCCCAGATTGTATATTCAGTGGTCTTCTTACCGTGTACTTGCACCATTCAAGGTATGTCATAATATAACTCTTGAACATAATAATAATGTTTGGTACTTTTGTACATAAGAAACCATGATAGATTCCATAGTTAATTCTAGATGAATGCCCACTAATCCAAAAAGAAAAAAAAAAGCCAAGTAATGCAACCGCATTAATGCAAAAGAGGAGACAAAAACTTGGAAAAATCCGTTGCAGACTCATGGTTAGAAATAATCAAACACTATAAGTTCGAATAAAATTACCACATTGAAGAAATCATAAAAGATATTGATGAAACCTGCCATGTTGAATGCAAAATTTTAGTGCATGTTTGGATGCAAATGTTTGTCAAAAATTACATACCTTGAGAAAATAGAATAGTTGGCAATGTTCTCCATTATATTTTAAGATATGAAGTTCAAAACAGAACATTCATTGCATACCTATATTGTAATCTATACAAACGAGATAGATGCATATGACATGTGTCAAACGAGATGGATGACTTGTTTATCATATGACATATGTCATCGATGTGTCATGGCATATGACAAACGAGTGGCATATGTCATCTATCTCGTTTGTCATCATCTATCTCGTTTGTCATATGCCATGACATATGCCAGACACATGAGATAGATGACATATGCCACTCGTTTGTCATATGCCATGACACACGGAATAGATGACATATGCCATATGACATACATGACATTTGACACATGACAAGTGAGACTAATGGCATGCCAAACATGACATTTGAAATATGCCACAAGTTTCTCAAAACATGACACAAAAATGAATAGCAACATATGACATAAGGCATGTCACACTTCAAAATTATATAATTAGTGTCAAATGCATTTGTTGTTTATTTAAGTTATGTAAAATATGACAAGTGGATTTAGTGTTGTTTTTATTGGATGTAGTAGCTTTTGTGCTAGGCTCAAAACCTTCTATTGCGCCTCTTTGTGAGTCCCTCTTTCTTTTTTTTTAATTACAAGAAATTCACGAGGGCAACCCATTGTGCGATAGTACACCCTATTTTAATTTGGGTTTGGCACCAAAATGCCAATGCAGGACCGTTTGTCAATGTGTCTAATTAGGAAGACGTGTAAAAGAAAAGTGTTGAGGTGGCAATCGAACCATGCTTTTTGCCACATAGATAACTTTCAAGCATAGCGAAGCTAAGCAAGAAGTCTTCTTCATTTTATTGGTCGACTTTCCCATGGAATCCTGGCGGCCTCTCTTCATCCTTTTGCTCTTCTTCGTCAGACGAGAATGCATGGTAATTCCTCTTTCCAAAAGCGATATGGAAGTATGCACCAACACCGGGGATGAGAAAAACTTAAAATGTACAAAGAAGCTGCTTATGGCACTGGTAGTACCTTCAGGGCATGTAAGTCCTTGTTCTTTCTTTGGTTTTGTAAGTTTCTTTCTTTCTTTGACGTTGTAAGTTTCTTATTTGATGTTGTGGGGTCTTGTAATTTTTCTTAGATACAGGAGGCTAAAGCCATGGTAACTGAGGTAATGGATAAGACTTCAACCACCTTCCAGCTAAGTGCGGTTAATGGAACGATGGTGCTCGGGATGCAAAAAAGTGCAAATTCAATTATTTATCCCACAACTTACGTCCAGGTAATTTTTAGTTGACCTATGTTCTATCTTTGGGTTGGTTGATATTGATTAGATTTGACACTATAGGACGTGAATGGCGATCCTTGGGAGGAAGTGCTTCTTGCGAGGACCTGCAAGAACCAGGATAATGATAAAGCAACATGTCGACCGTAAGTTGCAGTATACATGCTTAAATGCTCCAATATTTAGTTAATTGCTTTTTGTCACATGAACAATTTTCTGTTAAGTAGAAGGTAAGAATACTGTTTTTTGTCAACTATGCTAACTTATTTGTAGGATTGAGGATGAAATTCCTATTGTTAATGTTGTATGTTTATGCAACAACTAACATGAAAGAAAGCTTGGGAGTGCGTAATGAAGCATCAAATTACAAATAAATAAGAGTACTAGTAAATATTGGCTTAAATAATATCTAAAAGTTAAATGCCTATTTGGGGAGGGCCTTAAAAGACAAATGTGTTTGGTGAAGATGGTGAAGACACCGCTACTAAGTACGCCTTGGAAAAGTAGCATTTCTTTCCTTATAGTATATTGATGCATTTGGGGTGAAGGTCCGAGTTAATGTGCGGAAGGAAGCTTCTTTGAACTTGTTTTTTAATCTTCTATCTTCGGGGTGAAGCATCGGATGGTAGTGTTATCCTCAGTTTTCACTTGGTTTTTTGCTTGGCCTTATGGAGCTATGGTATTCTCTGTTCTTGCACTTGGGTTTTCATTGTAGTGGTAATATTGTATATCTGATCTGTAAGAGATCGATAGTTTCTGTGATAAAATAGCGATAATTTCTGTGATAAAATACTTCCTATCTGGCCTATTGTGGAGCCGCTTTTGTAATAAGGTCTTTTAATATATAAATATAAAAATCTTGCCTTCAAAAAAAAAGGGGAAGTTAAATGCAGCAAAAAAAGTATTTTTATATATACCAATTTTCTTATATTTGTAGGTATTACCACAATAACAAGATGGTTCCAGGAAGTACAGTAAGTTCCAATTCGATGCACTTATAGGCTTTCATATTTGGAAAGATACTCTTTTTTCAATGTTTAGCATGCAGAGTTGCAAAACCTTTTATAAACCATTTTTGTGCATGTATTTTGTGATAAAAAACACTTTTTTGCCATGTTTCTCATACGATCCATGGAAATTGTGGTGTATAAAACTCTATCAACAATCAAAAAGGTGAAGAACACAATCAAATATAATTGTATTCATAAATGTTGGAACACGGTTTATCCACCCAACCGGATCCAATGGGTTATGGCAATTACACACTGGCTTATCACATATGATCCCGCTATCTCCACATAGCGTCAAGTATAACAACAATTCAGCTATGATCCCGCTATCTCCACATAGCGTCAAGTACAACAACAATTCTGCAAGATCCACTCCTCAAGAATCCACAAGCTGAATCTTTATGGCTGCTGCAACTGATCGTCCAAGTATTTCAATGTAGAAGCTATCTCTGCCCCAAATTCAATGCCGACAGATGGTCGGGCTTCCTTTCATGTCAATTATTCCTTGCTGGTTAGTCGCTTTGGTCTGCTATAAGGTTGAAGTATCAGATGTCGGATTAGCCGTCCAAGCTACTATTTCTAATCACTCGGATACTTAATAGTCCATTCTACAAACCAATTAATTCTAAAGAACAATGGCATTGTCCGAACCTCAGCATCTCTAATAACTGTGCAACACGTCTTCTACAAATGGCATGAAGTATAAAAACTGTTGAATCAACATGCACATGTTAAAACTTCAAAGAAAAATACCAAATAAACATGAATTTGTTTTCCATTACCTTCAAATATCGCTCCAATACAGATGAACAGCTTGTTATATCAGCCCCAAATTACCTTTCTAGATCATTGCATCTGCAACGAAAAGAAATTGATTCGGCCTTGCTGCCTATTCTATCCTATAAAAATGTAAAAATTTAAATTGATAATTTTAAACCTTATTTTGCTCCCAGTAACAAAGAGATCCATCCTCAGAAACTAGACTTGCCTGAAACCTCCAACCGAAACTGTGGCTCCATGCTAGCGGAAGTAACTTATTCCCTAAAAATCAAACAAAGAAATTACATTTTGTGTTAAAGCAAAGCAACGGATTAGTAGGCATCAATATTAGAAAACAAAAGGCATCAAGCACCTGTAACAGAGGGGTTTGTGAGGCCACAGCTCCACCTGAGTAGCAACAACCGCATGCCTCAAATAATCTCGCCGCTGTAATAGAGACCTTCTGGAATGAAGCTGGTGCTAAACTTACCCTGTCTTAATAGATCATTGGAATGCAGATATTCCTTCTCTTTAAAAGGCTGCATAACCAAATAACTGTTGCACCGCTGCATAAATCTTGCCAGTGTTAGAATCAGAGTTCGGGATCCGAACCCAAGAATGCCACACTCTGTCTCCTACACTGTCTCCTACAGCTCACAAACTAAATCTCCCCCTTCATGCAAACAGTTGCATACAAAGCAAATTGGATCTCCTGCAAGTATTCCACACTAGGATCCACAAAGAAAATATTCTGAAATCCACACAGGACTGTATGCAATCACACAGGGTTTTACAATGGCTTTCACACACAGGAAAGCTATTAAGCCATAATCGAACCACACAGGAAGGTATAGAATTAACACTGAATCAATTTCTGAAAGCTGCAGACATACCGTTGCTATTCGAATCTACAAATTCCGTCCTTTATTGAATCTGCGCTGCCAGTAGAAGACGACCTGATGCAGATCCGACCACTCTGGTGCAAATCCGACTTGTGCAGATGCGATCTGCTGCGTTTACCTGTACTCTGCCGTACTGCATAAAACGCTTCCAAGAAAACCCCTTCGTCCAATTTTTGTCTTATGATTTTTCATTATGTTTTCACCGTATAAAATAAAAAACCATGCAATAAGTTATTTTGTATCTAAGATATTCTTGCCACGTATACCCAGGCAACATAAGCATGTACCATATTTTTATTTTTATCTTTACAATGCTGGATGACAATTCCCAACAGCCAGGATGGAAGAGGTTTGTTAAAAACAAGCTAAATCCAGCATTGTAGGCCTAAAGATAAAAATACACTACATGCCTATTTACTAATACTTGTTTAAGGTCCACTAGACTAGACTAATCCGTACAGAGTAGCTAGGTTATCCCACTGCGTTGCTCCTACACACTCCAACTAAATTTCAACTCTTCAACAACTACTCTTCAGCGATTCGCTGCACCAAATTTCAACTCTTCAACAACTACTCTTCAGCGATTCGCTGCGGCATAACCCTTCTGGCGCAAAGCATTAATAAACTCCAAACATGCAAATATCTACAAACCCCAACACATGCAAATAACTCATAGGAAATGAGCGTCTCCTTCAATCAAACTACTTCAACACAACCTCCTTCATAAATCTGCAAATCTGCCTTGTCTTCCACACAGGACTGCAACAAGCATCTAAAGCATATCAAAACTCAGTCTTACCGGAATTAAGCATCTCACATCTGCAGGCATCAAATCGGCAGCACAAAACTCATCAAATCGACAGCAGGCCTGCCACACAGCCATAATCGACCATAGCTTCAAGCTTTAGCAGTTTGAACAACAAATTCGACTCAGCAATTCCTTCTTGCAAATTGGGTTCCTGATTCCTCCAACGAACACTAAAACCGATTTCCTCAGAATTGACTCCTTCAACAACGAATCACTAAATTAATCACTAAATTCAACTCCTTCTGGGCGATGCTCAAACCGACTGCTTCCAATCTCTGCTACTCCGACCTCCAATCTCCAGTCTGATTTCACCTGTCAAAACAAAACTCGCCGCTTGCTCAACACCCGAATCAAACAACCAAAACCTAAAACCTAAAACCCAGTTTTAGGTTTCAGATTCAGTTTTGGGCGAGGAACCTACCTAAGAAAATTTTGCATCACTTTTCTTTGCTCGGAAGCTCCATAGAAGAAGAAGCCGGAGAAGAGGGCGGTGGCGCCATAGAGCATAGAGCAGCAGACGCCATAGCTGGGGATTACTTGCCGCGCAAGAGAGATCCCCTGTTCTGACGTGTCGACCACATAAATTTTTGTTTTTAAAATTTTGGTAATTGGCAGAAACACGGACGTGTCAGCACCAGCGTCGCTCTCAGCCCAGAAATATTACTTCTTGAAATTGTGCGAACAGAAATAGGAATGAATTAAATATGACATGAAAAAGGCCATACCAAATATTTACATACGTCCATTGCGCCCTTTTGCTATTTTTGCATGACGTGCTATTCTCCACAATTACGTCCCCATTATTTATAGTTGCAACCTTGCCCTTATAATGGTTTGCATGTTATCTTATGTCCCTTTAACATATACACTTAGAGCACATTAAGACTAACATTTACATTGCTTTGTCATAATCCCATAACCCATTCGTCGTGGACCACTCCCCCGTGCTCAGCTCCGTATCAGTTTCCCTTTAAACTTTGTTGTATAAAACAGTCCTATACCTAAACAGGTGAAGGTTTTATTATTACTTTTGTCTAACATAGCATGCGGTGCAACCTTTATGTAAAAAACATGGATTGATAGAGGGGTTAATACAACACTTGGATTATTTCATGTTCATTTTAACATAGGAAATACTTGAAATCACTTACAATTAGAACCTTATGGTACATAGGGATGGTGTTGTACGTGTTCCTTGGGGAAGAAACGCCATTTTCGAGGGCAGCCAAATCCATGCAGTAAGAATTGTTTTATAGATGTTAACATAATCAAGCTGTATTCAATTTTTGCGGAGCTGAATGCAACATTTTTTTTACGCGATTCACATATGCTTGTTGAATAATTATATCATGTTTTTCTATTCTCTCTAAGCCATAAATTGCATAAGATTTGTGTATCTTAAAGTTTAGTTTTCTGTTGTCCTAAAAGGATTGATTAGAGAATTACATCTCAAGTTTTAGATTTGACCTCAACCATAGCTATTGTTGAAGGATTGTCAACTAGGCAAAAAGAAATGTTGTTCTAAGGTAAGTAAGAAGTTTAGGTTTACCCAGTCTCAACAACCATTGCATTGATTGACTGAAATGAATGCAATTCGTAACATTCGAAGAATCGGAGATATCTATATTATGGGCCCTTAGCCCATGCATTGTGTGGATTTATCTCAATCTACTACTCAAGGATTAACTCTCATAAAAGATCCCATTTAATCTCTAAAAGATTTAAGCAGCATGAGAGAGAGTTGTGGATGGGAAAAAAGCATGGCTCTCAAGCAATAACATGAAGTGTATATTGTGCAGTGGTATTTTACCATCAGAATTTGTTTTTCCAACCTAAATACACTAGGGGACGGTCGCCAATAGTTACTGAACCATTGTAAAAATTGATCAATTTTTTCAATAGGGCTTAACACAAAAAAAATTCTGTCCATCTCAATTTGAATAAAGTAAATAATAACATTTTATGTCAATCTCAAGTACTGAATAAAGTGCGTAAAAGAAGTGATTGAATCTTGATCCACAATAGTATACTTGAATGATTCACACTATTAGATAGACCTATTTCATGGGCTATATATACGTTTTTCACAAGAACATATATATATGCAATACCTCATACCAAGAGATTTTAAGCCAAGTATTTAAATTGAAAAAGTTATTTTATTTTAATGTTTCCTTCTACTCATGACAAGTTTTGCCAGCTCTATACCATTTCACTCCAGCCTGGAACCGTTCAAAGAATTTTTTGCTGCGCTTGTTTTGCTGCCATATTGGCCTCGCCACAGTTCGTGTTCCATAGACCAAACTCATAGGTTAGTCCACCAATTGCTTTCTATAGTGCAATTGCTCCCCCCCCCCCCCGACCAATTTTTCACTCACAAGCTCAGTTATATCCCCAGATCAAGTATTTCGTAGTTTAGTTTCCATGTCGGATCTGTTTCTTCCCATTTCGGTTCATCCCTCTAAATCGGTTTCATACAAGACTTGAATTTCACCACCTGTTACTCCTACCAATATCCCCCAGCCATGATTAAAAAAGCCAAAGAAATGGCATACAAGACCGTGCAGGCTAAGCCATGTCTGCCTCCTCTCCCAGTACCCAATCCATGTACTGTACAGACCTCTTTTATGGGGAATGCAGACATGCCATACCCTATTCCATAGTCTCCCTCACTCTTCTTTCACGCCAGACTTCAGTAAGTTTGGTCCTCGCTCACTGTTATAGGAGATTTTGTGCATTTGTCCATGGACAGTTGGACACTTGTTCCAGAAATCTTAGAAGTATTGATGCATGCATACTTACATCCTATTACTTCCACCCACCAGATATTCCCGCACACCCGCCATGAGACGATGCCATGGTACAGACTGACGCAATACTTATACCATATCCACATGTGGATTCAGATGTCCAAATGCAGGAAGAAGTCCAGGAGCATATACAAGAGACAAAGAAACTCTGGATGCCAAACAAGATCCAAAAATAAGAGTTCCGAATGACACACACTAGGTTTACACTATCACGAGCAGGGCTACCACTTGAACTATATATCGTGGGGATCCATGAAACGAGCTCTTGTTCGGATACCGGGTCAGCAACACATTGTCTTACCAATATCATGCACATTGGCAACCCAGGGACTATCACGGCACAGAGATGGGGTGCTAGACGGCCCAATCGCCACGTCATTTTTGGTGCGATTTTTAGCGACTCGGGATAGGTTACATATATTATAGCATGGGAGTCACCTCAAAAAGGCACCCACTATCCAGTACAAGAGGACTTAGTTAACTTGCCGACGTGAGGAGGTCTATAAGGTTTGGGAGGCGAGGCTCCAACACAAATGAGTGGTGTATTGAGAAGGCAACCCTTTTCTTGGTTTCTTCTAGCTGCTTCCTCCATGCTATGGATGTTGTTTTCGTTTTTGTTTTTGTTGTCTTTTTAAATCCTGTCATGTTTGTGACAGGGCTTGGTCTCCATGTTCCATTTGGCCTTAACGCCTTTGGCATGTACCATCTCATAACCTGATTGGGTTCCCGTGGATGCAAAAGACTATATCTATCTATCTATCTATCTATCTATCTATCTATCTATCTATCTATCTATCTATCTATCTATCTTCTCCGTGATTTCCAACTGGTCCACTATTGGTACATACAGAGAGTTTTCCAAGGGAGGGGCGGGATTAAGTGAGTATGTAGCATCATCTTGATGCCTTGAGTACTTTCTGCCAAGTAGCTAAATTGCATGTAACTTGGCCAAAACCAAGATGCCACTGGCGTCATCCTCGAGGCAACAGAGACAACCTCGATTCTCCTATTGAGATCAAGATATGGAGGTAGTGTAAACATATAAATACCTGGGAATAGAGTTCGTGACAACAACATATTGAGATACTTGTATTAGACAGCAGGTTGGAAGGCTTTCCATGCAAAGCAGAACGACTGCCACAGAGCGGAACTTTACAACTGGTCACACGAATCGCACGTGTTCAGGGTGTTGGTGGAGTCTCTATATGGAGTGGAACTATAGGGACTAGTTATATCACTCACGATTTGCTGCAAGAGATTGGCGTTCTACCTCTTCAAAGAGTTGCTCTAGAGCGTCACATTAAATATTGCCAGAAAGGTGTGAGGCATGGGAGACTCATGCCTTCCAAACCTCACCTGTACAAGAGTTATGGAATGAAAATGCCACCTGGGTTCCCCAAATAAAATGTACACGAACAAGGTTGCATACATGTACATAACAATGAGGATCACAATCGCTTGAAACAGTCTTTGAGAGCATGTTTTCAAGTAGACTTGGGATGATAGTGCCTCGAGATTGGTAAAAACATTGCACTACAAAAGCTAGATTAATTCAATGCTTGTGAGGGGTCCACAGTGGTATTTCTTAGCTCATTTACCTATGAAAAAACAGAGGATGATTGCCTCCATTCGCACAAGAGCAGATTGGGACAGATAGATGGGTCTGGGAAGAGTGAGAACTCAAGGTCTATTAATGTTGTCAGCTATCTGTTATTGAAGATGAGGACCACACACTTCCGTTTCCCAACATTTGCATCTATCCAAACACGCTATGAGGGTTGGTTACACCTAACCAACCACTACATATAACAACATAAAACACACCTGGAGCAGGAGCACTGGCATCTCACATCGAGGAGTTGTTTTTCCCTCGAAAACACTTTGCAGCGAGTTTTTTTTTTTTTTTTTTAAATAATCCTGGACAGTATAATAGGACGACAGCTCTTTGTTTCTTTGTTTGGGTCCTTTAGGCCTCTGTGGACTATTAAACCCAATTCAAGCCAATTCTTATCTAAGTTGAATTTAAAATCCTAGCAGGCAATTCCTCTATCTAGGCTAATATAGTATTCTAAGATGAATACGTCTAATGCAGGCATCCAAATTATGGAGAAGGAATCCTTAAAACCTGAGGGTGTTGTGACGCTCCCTGCTACATATACGATGCTCCATCGTATACTTCACCGAGAATTCCCCATCAGATGGCCGAACCATCGAATGGACCCTTCGTCAAACACATGTCCTGGGATGAACAGGAACATGGGCCGAGGAACGAAGGTGTCGTTTGCCCCTCCTCAAC